>JABTXL010006032.1:916711-926790 GCA_025134845.1 Neodon shergylaensis
TGGGGGGCAGGAGTGGGGGTGTGGGGCAGGAGTGGGAGTGGGGGGACAGAAGTGGGGGTGTGGCAGGAGTGGGGGTGTGGCAGGAGTGGGGGTGGAGGGGACAGGAGTGGGGGTGTGGGGCAGGAGTGGGGGCGGGGGGGCAGGAGTGAGGGTGGGGGGGCAGGAGTGGGGGCGGGGGGGCAGGAGTGAGGGTGGGGGGCAGGAGTGGGGATAGGGGCAGGAGTGAAGGTTGCACCCACGCCATATGCCTTGCATCCATGTAGCCCTAGGCTCAGTCGCCAGCACCAGAATCCTCTCTCCTCTAGAACAGAACAAATAACTATGATTTCATCTTAAAGTCAATAAATCTAAATGTAAAAAGAAACCACTAATATGTCATGGCAGAATGGAATCCATATGATCATTTCACAAAGAAACTTGGCAATATGGTTAATATAGGCAAGTATTTTGATTTAGGGAATATAAATGGAAATAATCCAAAGGAAATAAAAATGTATATAGAGAAGAACCTATTTATTATAATATTTTATAGTAATAATTTTTTTATTTTTTGAGACAGAGTCTCATATGATCCACATGGGCCTTGAACTCACTGTGTAGCTAAGAATGACTTCACATTTCTGAGTCCCCTGCCTTCATCTCCCAAGCACTGAAATTACAGATGTGCCCCACATCCCAATTTATAATAATAGTTTTGAACCTTTCGTAACTGATAGAATTGGTTTATTCTGAGAGCTGGTTTTTATATTTCTCAGGAATTTGCTGAACTAACTGTGACAAGCATGTCATTATTAAAAGTCAAGATTTCTGGGGCTGGTGAGATGGCTCAGAAGTTAGGAGCACTGGCTTCTCTTCTAGAGAACCTGGGTTTGATTCCTAGCACCCACAAGGCAGCTCACAACTGTCTGTAACTCCAGCTCCACAGGATCCAATGCTTTCTTCTGCTTCCATGGGCACTGCATGCACATGGTCTGTGGACACGCATGCAGGCAAAACATCCATAAACATTAAAAAAATAAAAATTTCTGAATTTATAATTCCTAAATTTACATCAAATAAATTATATTGACAACAAAGACTACAACCTCTGAAAACTCACCTTTCACTGGTTGTTACACTCACTGCCTTCTGTTCTTTTGAAATTATTTATATATGTTGTTTTTGTGTAGGAGAAATGCTGGAAGAACTACATTTGTCTTTCCAAGCTGCATGGTCTGTAGTGATGTAAAATTGGTAGCTTGAGAAGAGCTCCGGTGGAAATAGGAGCATCCTGGAAACAGATAGACGCCAGGCTAGGCCGTCCTCCCCTCCCCTCTCCCACCTGGTTAGTGAGCATCTGTCTGCGCTCCAGGCATGTTATGTGTGGCACTCCCTGCTTCCATGCCATTGGGCCTAGTTCTTCCATTTTGCCTTGGGTTACTTTAATGGCAGCCGCTTCTACCCAGACAGGGACCTGAGCTTGGAGAGCACGTGTGTGTCTGCTGTGTGGTAGGTGTTCATGAGTTACCTGTTAGATGAACCTGCCTGCATTTCATCAAACGCACCCAACACTGGTCTGAGTCTGGGTTCCCAAGTCATCCCTCTGTTTCTCTCACCTCTCTTCTCTGCCCTCACAGATGCTCCCTGCTGAGAAACCTCTCACCTTTGGAACAAGGACTACTGTCAACAGACAAGAGAGAAAACCTGGAACTTCCTTTGTGAATGTCATCTTTCATTTTCTGGAAACGCACAGGGACTTGATTCCGCTGCTCGTATTTGTCCTGCAGGTGAGTGACCTGTGAGGGGAGGGAGCGAGCGAATTGGAATCAGCGTGAGGCAAGCGTGACAGACTTGGAGGCCTCTCCCATTTTCGTATCCTAACAGTAGTTTTTGGTTGGGATGCTCCAGGCGAGGAGGCCGTCTCCCAAGCCATGAACTACCAGGAAGCTTCAGGTGTACGTTGGTGATGTGTGTCCTGCCTCACCTCAGTGGAGGAAACAGGATCGCGTTGGCTAACGGTGAGGTCATTTCTGCAAATCTGTTGCAAACAAGGTTAATAGATTACAATTAAAGCCTTCACCCTGCGTTCATAGGGGTCCCTGCTCGTGCTGGCATTGGGCTATCTCCCAAGCACAGAGACTTTGGTGCCAAGAACGTTCAGTGGAAGCTAGTGAGTCTAAGAAGTGATTCTTGTGGTGTAGTGCCTGACGTCCTAGGACTTGTAGGCATGTCTGCACTTCTGACTCGTGGGCCGCATGTGGCTGAGAATAGATACGCTGTAAAATTACTTGAACCAGGAAAGATTTTTCTAACTTGACGGTGCGGTTCTCAGGAGTGGAGTGTGTAGATGATGACATCATGCCAGTCCTGTGACATCAGAAAGCTGGGTATACCTGCGTGCATCCATTCGAACCAGGACTGGACCGTGTAGAAGAATAGTGCCAGGTCACCTGAAGTGGGCTGGTGTTTTGATCTGATAGTAGGATTCAGTTTTCTTTAATAGTAATCTTCAAGCAATATTTATTTTTTTCTAAACTGATGTGTTAAAATCTCCACCCTCAACGCTATGCTGATAGGAACTGACATCTTTGGGAGGCAATTAAAACAAGTGGTACAGTGGGAAGGGACCTCATACGCACAATAATGATGTGTAAAGTATTTTTTAAAACCCGATTTTATATACTTAAAAATTGTGTTTGTTTTAGATCTACAGACAAGGTATGGAGGTGATAGAGAATGTCCCCAAAGGGACACCAGGGGTGTCAGCCTTTGGCTTCTCTGGATACGTGGGTGAAGGACTCTGTTGGGCCCCACATGCGTGGCTCCGCTGTCTAAGGTGCATCTGCAGTGCTGTATCTCATTACTAACTAACATCCGTGCTTTCTTCAGAATTCATTTCCTCTAATTGGCTTTTGCTCCCTCTGTCCTATCCAGGACATCACCTCAGAGTTTGCGATTTGGCACTAAGAGCTTCTGTGCTGCGCTGGCTCTCCTGTCTAGGGCGTCCCTTGTTTCTGATGACCTCGGCAGCTTTGAAGAGCACTGACTGGTTGTTTTGTTGAATGTCTGTCATTTGGGTTTCTTATGGACGGACTGGGTTAGGCGAGGGAAACCACAGAGGTGAAATGCCGTTCCCTTGACTTCATGATCAGACGACTTACACGTGACATTCACTTTGATCACTGGCTGAGGACATGTTTGTAGCTGTTTCTATTATGAAGCTAAATTTTCTCTGCCCTGTCAACGGTGCACACATCTTGTGAAAGCAGTCATAGTTTGGGTGCAAGCTGTTACAAGACACTTCTTAGGAAGGCAGGTAGCTACTGACATTTGGAATTATTGAGCATAGAAAATTTGCCGGGCAGTGGTGGTGCATGCCTTTAATCCCAGCACTTGGGAGGCAGAGTCAGGTGGATCTCTGTGAGTTTGAGACCAGCCTGGTCTACAAGAGCTAGTTCCAGGACAGGCTCCAAAACCACAGAGAAACCCTGTCTCGAAAAACCAAAAAAAAAAAAAAAGAAAATTTGTCTCCGAACTCATTCACTTATTTATTACTTAACTTATTTATATTAATTACTTATATTTATATGGTGTGAACTAATGCTATTTATCTTATGTTTTGAGCTATTTATTATTTATTTATCCATTTATTTATTTATTATCCAGGGCTATCTCTCTTCTTTAGTTATATTTTACTTTTGAGCAATGTTATTTAAGTTCTGCTCTGTGTGTGTGCGTGTGTGTGTGTGTGTGTGTGTGTGGTTTGTGTGTGTGCTGAGGTGGAATCCAGGACCTTGAGTATGTTAGGTAAGACTTCTACCACTAAGCTACCAGAAACTGTTTAAAATGTTAGTTATTTTTTTTGATTTTTAAAAGATTTATTTATTGTTTATACAGTATTCTGCGTGCATATATGCCTGCAAGCCCAAAGAAGGTACCAGAACTCATTATAGATGTTTGTGAGCTGCTGTGTGTTTGCTGGGAATTGAACTCAGGACCTCTGGTAGAGTAGTCAGTTCTCTTAACCTCTGAGTTATCTCTCTAGTGCTGTTAGTTACTTCTTACTATGATGCTTTCTTCCTAGGTCCAAGGACTCAGGGAAACTGCGAATCTTTTGTAAATAAAATGATCATGTGTTTAGTGAGTGGGAATGATTAGAAGTGATTATTTTATTATCATCATCATTATCATTATTAATTATTACAGGGTCTTCTGTGACTCAGAATGGCCTTGACCTTACCGTGTTGAAAATAATGACCTTGAACTTCTGATCTTCCTGCTTCTGCCTCCTTAGTGCTAGCATTACAGGTGTGTATCATCTTACCTGGTTTATGTGACTTGGAGACTAAGCCCAAAGCCTGTGTACTCTGGGCAAGCACAACCAACTAGACCAGCCTCTAGAAGTAATGAATGTTATTTTATTTCTTTGTCGTAGAATATAAGCCAAGTTGGTCCAGGAAGAGGCCAAATGCAGTACTTAAGGCTTGAATTTTATCTGGTCTGTGGTCCCAGTGGCTACAGCCCTCAGCTGATGTGGATGAAGGATGACATCAAAGAACCAGTAAAAATGCCCTAGGCTGATTGGGGTCTTCTGATCTTCTTTCCCTCAGGGGGTAGGCCTGGAATTGTTTCCCAGACAGAGGCCAGTGGTAAAATGTAGGCACATTGCTCTGGCTTGAGAATTATTTGACAGGGGTTGTGTAAGTGGCGGACTCCTGGGCACTGGCCTGTTATTGTCTCTAAGCTCTTCCAGAGCGTTAGCATCTGTTGCCTCTGTGTCTAGCCCTCCCCATCTCCTGCCATTCTGGTTAGATGGTAGACCAGTCTTGCGTAGATTACCTGGATTCGTCGGCCTAAGTGTGTCCTCTTTACTTTTAAAGTCTCTCTTTAATTTTTTTTTTATTATTTTATGTGCATTGGTGTGAAGGTGTTATATCCCCTAGAACTGGAATTACAGACAGTTGTAAGCTGCCATGTGGGTGCTGGGAATTGAACTCAAGACCTCTGGAAGAACAGCAATGCCCTAAACCACTGAACTGTCTCTCCAGTCCCTACTTTTAAAGTCTCTTTCAAGAGTCAGTGATATTTATGTTTGTCTGTTTTAAAAATGAGTCATGGAAAGTGACAGCCTCATGACATATTTGAGGAAGGTTAGCAATAAGATGCAATAAAGCTCACAAATGGAAGGAAGAGGAATAAATTCAGTCAACTTCAGTTTGCTTTACATTGAAGACCCCAAATAAATAAGTATAAAACCCTCATTCATGACAGTAATGCAACCCTTTCCCATTAGTAAGACAGTTGCATATACCACTTACCTTTCTTGTTTGTGTGAGAAAACACCTGACAGAAGCCACTTGAGGGAGGAGGGCCTTATTTGGGGCTGGAGCGCAGGCTAGCATGGTAGGGAGTCTCTTTGACAGGAACTGGAGGCAGCTGGTCCTGGTCGTTTGGCATCCACAGTCAGGAAAGATGTGAGCGCTCATCTCCCTTACTCGTTTCTATGCAGTGTGGGACTCCAGCCCATGAACTGGTGCCACCCATGTTCCGGTGCCCATGGAGGTCGGAAGAGGCGGTGATATTACCTGAAACTGTAGTTGCAGGCCATTGTGACTTGCTGGGCATGGATGCCGGGAAGTCGGGTCCTCTGAAGAGCAGCAAATGCTCTGAACTGCTGAACCATCTCTCAGGTTCCAAGAGCTGGGATTTTGTGCTGAGGTGTTCTGGGTTTTGCACTTGGTCAGCACGGCCATAATGGTGCTTATGGACGGCCACAGCAATTTGATGGTAGGCTTGGGAAGAAAGTGATCCCAGGAGAGCAGTTAAGAATTACTGAGACAGCCCCACCCAGGTGTAGGATGGACTGAAGAGCCCGAGGTGCCAGGTCCTCGTGTACCTGCGCAGGTGTGGGGACTCTTCCTTTTTTGGGGGAGAGGGCAAGAGAAGGAGCAGAGGAAGGGGTCGATGCAGTCAGAAGTCCTTCTTCTCAGAACCATTTCTATAGACTGGTACCAAAATACTATACATTCCAGTGTTACTCTCGGCTCCTTGGGATTATGTGTTCAATTTCTAGGAATGTTAAGAGTAAGATGTTAAATTCAGCAGTGGCTTAAAATTAAACACAATGGATTATAAATCCAAAGATTAAGCACTCAGAATTTCATGCTGCATTATGGTTTTATATTCTATTAATTCCTCTGCTCTCAAGGACACTTTTTTTTTCAAGGAGCAGAGCCTACCTGAGAAAGTGCTGTTTTAATAAGCTTTTAAAAGTGCTTTTAATAAGCTATGCTTTACTCTATTCTTTTCTGTCTAGAATTACTACCCAAACTCCCCCAGGCTTTATGTGGATGCAGTTGTCCATGTGTACCGTTCTGTTGTCTGAGGTTTCTGTCCTGCCAGGTTCCCACAGTCATTAAGTCCCAAAGAAATCACACAGATGTCTACATTAGGTATAAACTGTTTGGCCCCTTAGCTCAGGCTTCTTATTAACGCCTATAACTTATATTAGCTCATTATTCTTGTCTCTGTTAGCCACGTGGCTCTGTACCTTTATCGGCCGGGCAGTCGCATCTTGCTTGCTCTGTGTCTGGATCACGACTCACTTTTATCTACTTTTCAAGGTAGAAACACCACAGACTGTGTTGCCGCATCTCTCCCCACTGCCCCATAAGTTGGACTTGGCCATGATAGGAGTGTGTTTACATGGAAATTGAAAAACACTATAGTTGATTTTTGTCCTGAGAAGGTTTGGGTAAACTGATGGGTTGGGTGGTGCTGGCAGTTGTCACACTGTGAATAAACAAATAATCGAGGATTCTTTCAGCAAATTCTGATACAGAAGCAAGATGCTTAGAAGGAAGCATGGGGATCTTCTTTTACCATAGTTTGGCAATGGATAAAAGAGTTCAGCAGATCCTAACAGGACCTGGTAGAATCAATTACTACATAAACTTTATAGTGAAGACTTTTATATTACAGTACACATATATATCCAGGTACACATAAATACCCATGTAGCTCAGATGATAGAGAATGTGCCTCACATGCACAAAACCCTGGCTTTTAGCCATAGCTGCATTACCACTGCCGTGAGCTTCACACTGAAGGCCATCTTTGTATCCCGCATCTGGGCAACAATGTGACAACGTCAGCCAGGTCTTGCTTGGCTTATTCATCCTTGCCTGGAGGGAAGCGTGAGGATTAAGAAAGCAAAAGCGACAACTGATAGAGTCAGGAGAGCATCTGGTAAATACTGAGTTCTCCCCATGTTTATTTCTCATAGGCTTTATACACCCCAACCCAAAGAGGAGGGGGAAGGCAAGAGACTTCTTTACCAAGATACAAAGAACAAACAAAGTAATTACCTTCTCAATGCTCAAAGCACCTAGTAACCACTCCCTAGGTCAAAATATCCTGTTAGTAGCCACACCTTAGGTCAAACCTCCTGTCAATAACCTTGAAGGGGGGGCAGTTCTGAACTCTAACCTTTAGCCAAAGCTCCCACACACAACCTAGTCTAAACCAGGCATAGTGGAACATCCTGTAATCCCAGCATTTGGGAAGTGGCAGAGGACCTGATGTTTAAAGTACCAGTTTGGGTTGCATGGTAAGTTCAAGGCCAGCCTAGGCTGTAACTGGAGTCTTGTTCATGCTGGCCTGTCTGCTTGGAATTCTTTTACTATTATTATTGGGACTCTTTCAGTGTTACTTTTATTACTGTTAATTCATTTTTATGTGTACAAGTGTGTAGCATGCAAGTATATATGTGTACACATGCATTCCTGGTGCCTACAGATGACAGCAGAAGGCACTGGAACTTGATTTACAGGCTGTTGTGAGCTGCTTGACATGGGTGCTGGGAGCCAGACTCCGAGAACAGGATTGACTCTCACCGTTGAGCCATCTCTCCAATCCTACTTTCAAGAACTCCAGTGTGTACGAGTGTTTGGGAAATTACAGGATTCTGCAATTTTCTGCAACCCAGTGTCACAAGAGAAGAAACTGACACTCAGAGTGGAAAGGCCCAAAGTTCTCAACCCGGGCTTAAGGCGGAGCTGAGTCATTTATGCTTCTTATGACCCTGTGTTTCTGGCCCTGAGTGTCCACAAATTTCTGCACTCTGGTCCAGGGAGTCTATTGAACTAAATGTTTCCTCCTTCTGCCTCCCAAGATGAGCGGCATCTGTTTCAACTGTGATTCTTTATTGCCTGAGACACTTGGTTGCTCTCTGAGGACCAACAATAGTTCACTTTTGCTCAACAATTGAATCTGATCCCCCAAACATTGGCTGACCGTGTTTGTTTGTTTGTTTGTTTGGAGACAGGTTCTCATGCACTATGTAGTCCTGGAACTCTCTACATAGACCAGGCTAACCTCAGAATTCACAGAGATCTTCCTGCCTTTGCCTTCTGAGCGCTGGAACTAAAGGAATGTACTACCGCACCCAGCTTTGCCGTCTGGTTTTTATAACTATTTATGATTAGTGCCGTGGAGGACAAATTGAGGAAGAGCCATTGCTTATTCAGAAAAAGCTTATAGGTACTGGGGATTTAATTCAGTGGTAGAGCTGGGTTCAAACCCAGAGAACTCAATGGGAAACAGAGAACTGTCTAAGCACACATATATCAGACATGGTATGACTGGGATGTGAAACCAGGAAGAGATGTATAAAGTATCTGCCCTTATGAGAAAATATGCATAGCTCACTTGTTAAGCAATGCTCACATTCACAGTATATGGCATGAGAAGAACAAATGAACATATTAAGGAAATGACACCCCGATGCCTACAGCTTCTATCTCAACCCCATGAGGAAGTTCTTCCAGCCAGGTCCTGTGGAGCTGCTTCATACCCAGGAGGCCCAAAGGAACCCAGCCCCCTTTGTCTAATGACACTTCAAATATCTCCAGGCAGGAATGCTGACTCAAGCTATAATCTAGCACTTGGGAGGTACAGGCTGGAATATCAGGAGTTCAGTGTCACCTTCATTTGGGTTTTGCCCAGCTCTGGTATGCGTAGCCAACTGTGGTTAGCAATTGGTGAAAGCAACCCCCGTTTCCTTTGCAGTGCAAGGAAGAAGCAAACGTGAAGTTTGACACACTCCTGCATGCCGCTTGCTCGCTAAGCATCTTGCTTGTGAATTCATTGATTTGCAAGATGAACATGCCTCAATTGTTTACTTATTCACAGTGTGACAGCATCAGGCACCACACATCCCATCCACATTTGCCCATCACCTTCTTAGGACTAGCAGCAAAAAATCAACTGTTGTCTATACAGTGTTTTTCAACTTCCACGTGGACATGTTCAACTTATGGGACAGTGGGGAGAGGCAGCAATGTGTGTCACAGCATGTCACACTGGTGAGCAGGCCAGAGTGTCCTGGAGAGCACAGGGATTAACAAGATGTGAAATCATAAGGCTGCCATCAGTTTTGAGTACTTTATTGCCCCTGGGCTAAATACAAGTTACTTTTATTTTTAATCATTGCTACATCTAACAACTGACTGGTATCATTTTCAGGTTTTTGTCCAGAGCCCAGGACACCACTGGAGTTACGTTTGACAGTGTGCTCTGACAGCAATTTGAAGAGATGTCTGGCAGAGGAGGGAAGAGGCTCTGAGTGAGAGTAATAAGGGAAGAACAGCATGGAGATCTAACTGTAGGACTCAAATTATTCTTGAGGCAAGATCTTATTCATGTAGCCTAGGCTGGCCTCCAAAAACTCTTTCACGTAACCAGTGCTAGCCTTGAACTTGATCCTCCTGCCTCTAACCTCCCAAGTGCTGGGATTTCAGGCATGAGGCTCCATAGTCCTCTTTAAACATCTGGCCTCAAACTTGATATTCTCCTGCCTTAGCCTCCCAAGAGGCTGTGATTTTCATACACCAACCCCCCCCGCCCCCCGCCAATTCAGGACATTTAAGAAAATTCTCCTCTGTGTATCCTTGCTGATATCTTGGCACCATCACACATGTTCCTAGAGCCTTACCCGATTCGCAGTCTTTTGCTGTGCTCTCTGCTTGGTGACCACCACCTCCTGGTGACCACCACCTGGTGACCACCCACCTCCTGGTGACCACCACCGCCTGGTGACT
>JABTXL010006032.1:940152-966103 GCA_025134845.1 Neodon shergylaensis
GGGGTAGTCTATATACAGTACAGTGGGGTAGTCTATATACAGTACAGCAGGGTAGTCTATATACAGTACAGCAGGGTAGTCTATATACAGTACAGTGGGGTAGTCTATACAGTACAATGGGGTAGTCTATAGAGTACAGCAGTGTAGTCTATATACAGTACAGCAGTGTAGTCTATATACAGTACAGCGGGGTAGTCTATATACAGTACAGCGGGGTAGTCTATATACAGTACAGTGGGGTAGTCTATATAGTACAGCGGGGTAGTCTATATACAGTACAGCGGGGTAGTCTATATACAGTACAGCGGGGTAGTCTATACAGTACAGCGGGGTAGTCTATACAGTACAGCAGGGTAGTCTATATACAGTACAGTGGGGTAGTCTATACAATACAGTGGAATAGTTAGGATTGACGTCAGCTACTAATGTAGGATTTTCCAGTTCCGTATGTAAAATAATTCATAAGGTTTGTGGTGATGGGTATGATATTTATTGTCACCTTATCATGACACATTGTATACTTTTGCCTAAAATTGTCACACTGTACCCCATAAATATGCACAATTCCTGTGTTTAATTTAAAATCTAAAAACATCCCCTCAATCTCTTGTCTCCTCTATTTTTCCCATATATCTATTATTTTTTTGGTACATATTTAAGACATTGTTTCAAGCAGTGCAGGCTGGCTTTGAATCACTATGGAACTGAGAATGAGCTTGAATTCCCGACTCTCCTGTCTCCACGTTGCAAGTACTGGGGTTACAGGTGTGTGGCATTAAACCCGGTTGACAGTTTCTGTGGTGCTAGGATTTGAATCACAGCCCGATCTGTCCCTCTGTTCTTCAAAACAAAACTCTGTGAATAAGTTAATCGGTTTGTCCTGCTTCCAGTTCCATTCCTCACCCCTTCCCCTACATCTTATTATAAGCATTTCAAACTTAGGGATTGACGAAGTCTTCAAGTGAGCAATTAGAGACTACAAATGCCCCCCAACCTTGCTATTTTGCTCGGATGTCTCTGGGTCCCTGCCTTGGCTTCCCTGATAATGGGTTGTAACCTGTAATCCAAATACACCTTTCTTCCCCAAAATGGTTTTCGGTCAGTGTTTTTATCACAGCAATAGAAAGCAAATCAAGACACGTGGCTTTTTATGGTCTCTCTTGAGTGGCATTTCCCCAGTGAGCCTCCTCTGGGCACTCCAGCTGAGGAGTGTGCCACCTTCCCACTCCCCACTGTTCTGACTTCCAGTCCCCCTCTGCGTTTCAGGACATTAACATTGTATGGTTTTGTATTTATGTCTTTTTGTTGTTGTTTGGTTGGTTTCCTGTTCTAGTACGGGAGATCAAACCCGGGGTCATGGCATATTAGGCAAACTCTCTACCACTGAGCTATAGCCTCAGCCTACAGTTTTAATTTTTGGTTTTCTTCCTCTGAGAGATGGAGATGATAACAGTATCTACCATACTGACTGCACAAGATGTCGGGAGTGATACATATTGGTGCAGTCATATTGTAAAATTGCTTATTTTGTAACTGTCAAATAATAGAGAAGACTTTAATTGCTTAGGATCAATTAATATAGAAGAATGCCATGCGAGAGGGGATTTGCCTATAATACACTTTTGGCAGCGATTGCTTTCAGAGGTATAAGTTGGAATCCACAGGTCCCGATGTCTGCACAGATGGTCTCAATATGTAATGGTCTCACCTAATGACTTTCTACTTTGTGACCTACACACCATCCTGTTTTCCATTTTGGTATAGTATTCCCTAAATGACAGGACATTCTATCTGTATTATAAATAGGCTTTGTGTTGTTTGGCTTTTGCAAACTCTAGGCTAATATTAAGTATTCTTGGCATCCTTATGGTAATAAATTAAATTATTATAGTCAAATTAAACAGAATGGGGCCCAGGTCGCTGGCTCAGTCCTGTCAGCCAATGTCCCTGAAGTGAATCCACTCCTGCTCCCATGGAGCTTGCTTTCTCAGGCCCACTCTGGCTTAGGTAGCTGGTTCAGTCCCACTCCTGTGGGATTGGTTGCCTCAGGTCCACTCCAGCCCAAGATGCAGTTCGTTGCCTCGGGCCTACTCTGGCCTAGGTCACCAGCTTTGACCTGTTTCTGTAAATCCTGGTCTGGATCCACTCCTGCAGAGGACCCTGGCTTGGAATTGGTTCTGCAAAGGTCTCTGGCCCCAGTCTACTCCCTCAGAGTTCCCAGGCTCGGGTGCGCCCAGACCCACAGAGGATCTGGCTCAGGCTTACTCCCTCAGAGGTTCCAGACTCATGCTCAGACCCACAGAGGTTTCTGGTTCCTGCCTGTTCCCTTTGATGAACCAGACCACCTCCACTTCTAAAGTACTGAGATTATAGATGTGTACAACCAAGTCCCAAAGCCGGGGCTTTGGAAGGATCCTACCAAATGGGCTACATTCATAAATCTCTTCAACTTTCATTTTCAACTCCTTGATTTCTCTATGGGTTAAAGCTAAAAGGCCACTAATGTGAGAAGAAAGGATGCTTATATAGTGAGCAGCCTGTGAGCTGATGGCCTATTTAAAAACGCAGGTTACCTGGGTAAACTTGAGATAAAATTTGCTTGAAATAATAGAGTTTTGCATAAAACTATAATAATGTAGAAATATTAAAGAGGCTGGAGAGATGAGTCAGCGTTTAAGGACACTTGCTGTTCTTTAGAGGACCTGATCTTGGTTCCCAGCACCCACGTGGCAGCTCACAACCACATGTAACTCAAATCCAGAGAGTCTGACAGGCTTTCCTGGTGTCAGGGATCTGCATCACACACACACACACACACACACACACACACACACACTCACACACACACATGCACACGCCACACACATGTTCAGACAGGCACACGTCCACATAAATCAAAATAAAATAAATCTTAAAAAAATCCAAATATATGCTTTAAGGAGTTTTAAACACCAGCACTTTCAATTTCTGCTTTCAGTTCTCAGAATGATGTTACATTTTGGGGGGTGAGACTAGATCTCAAAGTAATTTGCAGTTGTTAAGGAAATAACCCCATTAAAGTAAGAACAGCAAAGTCTACAAACAGGAGGAACCATGACAGCTGTGGCAGACCAAGGAGTAGACGTGGCAACAATGAGTGCCATTGTCCTTTCTGGCCATCCTGGCAATGCGTGTCACGATCAAATATCGAATGCCAGTTGGCAGGCACAGAGAGCGGAGAACAAAGCCCCATGTCAGCTTTTCCATCTAATTCCAAACTAATTGCTTTAGCAGAGGCTTCTGTTTGGGTTATGGATGATGGAAAATTAAACAGGTGTATATTGTAAATTCACACGTTGACAGTCATAAGAGCCGTGGCTATGAACCGCAGCCCGGGAGAAGGGTGGGGTCATCAATAGGTTTGTACTCACTCTGACTTCTTATGATGGCTTCTGTCTGGCATGGTGACATGAGTGGCTCTTCCCATATGAGGATCCACTACGTGGGTCACGGATGCCCCAAGTTAATAGGCCTGGCCCAGTGTGGGTCACGGATACCCCAAGCCAACAGGCCTGGCCCAGTGTGGGGGTCAGGGAATGGAGTTGTCTTACCCATCGGCTTCTGCTGAAGTTCAGAGCAGGCCGGATTGCCTGCCAGTCAGCTGAGGAGCTACTGCATGTGGAAGTTTGTTTACATATGTTGTTTACATCAATGAAGTAATGGATGTTTTTCTTAGGGGATAGAGTCAGGGGCTGGAAGGAACACGAGTTAGAAATCCTGTTTTTGAATTCTGCAACTGCATTCTGGCTTCTACTCACACTAGTATTTTCTCTTTTTCCTTTTTTTTTTTATTTTACTGTTGTGGGGAAAGCATGCGCACACGAGGAGGTCAGAAGATGACTTTGGGGAGTAAGTTCCTCCCTTCCACCTTTACATGATCCTGAGGATCAAGTCCAGTTCTCCAGGCTCTGAGCAAACACCTTTACCCAGCGAAGCATCTTGCCACCCTGGGGTTCCTTCTCTGAATGCCATTCCTAAGACCCTTGTTTGTTTGTTTTGAGACAAGGTTTCTCTGCATAGCCCTGGCTGTTCTGAAACTTGTTCTATAGACCAGGCTGGCCCTGAACTTAGAGAGCTGCCTGCCTCTGCCTCCCAAGTGCTGGGTCTAAAGTTGTTCTCCACCACACCATGTACCACATGACTTTAAACATTTGATCTTCCTGCCTTTCCATCTAGAGTCCTGGAATTATGGGCATGCACTACCCTACCTGGTTATGTCTTGCTGGGGACTGAACCCAGACCCTGTACATGCATGCCATGGGGATGCTCTGCTAGCTGAGCCACCTCACCCCTACAGATCAAATAGTCTTAACTTTGTGTGTGCCATGGGGACCTCTTGACATTCTAGTAGCGCTAACGAGTCCCTTTGAAGAGAATAATCTTTACTGCATATAATTAAATGTATTAAAGTACCTAAGATTACAAAGAAAATCAATAATTGAGAGTCATAGATATGACAAGAAATGAATATCGTGATCCTGAGGGATACTCTTTTTTACGTGCACAGTGGCATCAAGGTGGTGACTCTAATGACCATTACTGTTCTGAATTTATGATGCATGGGAGCGATGCTCTGAGGTTTTAGTGACAATTATGACAGGCTGTGAAATCATCTTTGACCTCTTTTAATGACAAGTCACAGGAAAGGGTGTTCTTTTTAAATTAAGAACCACATCTATTTATTTATTATTTGATCGTGGTACCCGCGCGGAAGTCGAGTACAGCTGTGTGCCGTCAGTCCTCTCCTCTGTCACGTGGGTCCCGGCTAGACCTCAGGTGCTCAGGCCTGGTGGCAAGCACCCTGGCTGAGCTGTCTCTCTGGCCAGAATCTGTTGCATGGCTGCGAACATTTGTTACTGAAGGAAACACTAAATCTCGGTTCAAGGTTTGGATCAATGAAAAGGAAAGAAACTTCCCACCTACATCCTAAATTCTGTCTGGTGGCTTCAGAACCCTTCTGACTCACTGGAGTCTAAGCCTCCATCACCACCACTACCCCAGCGAGGCTGTACTTTCTGTGTTGGGGCTTCCAGCTGCACATCTCCTGCCTGAGTCCAGGGCTGGAGCCCCGGAGCCTCTTGGGTCCGGCTGGACCTTACCCTAGGTGGTCAGGTGCACCTAGCCTTCCACAGTTGTGCTGGAAATGGCCACTCTGGCTCTCCTTTGTTCTCAGACTGTTCCTCTTGTGTTCCTTTGCTTTGAGAACAATGTTATGATCCTCTGGTCAGCTCAGATCAGACCTGTGTTCTCCAAGGAGCATGGTGCTCTCAGGCTTACCTCTGGAGCTTTCTTTTTATAAGTTTCAAAAGGTTATTAGATTTGTGTGTGTGAGTGCTTGTGTGTGCATGTGTGCATGCATATGTGTGTGTGTGTGTGTGTGTGTGTGTGTGTGTGTGAGAGAGAGAGAGAGAGAGAGAGAGAGAGAGAGAGAGATGTGTGAAGTGGGGGAGGCTTGGAGGCCACAGGCCACCTGATATAGTGTTGAGAACTGAACAGAAACCCTGTGGAGGGGCAGGAAACACTCCTAACTCCTAAGCCATCTTCCCAGTCTCCAGTTCCTGTACAGCCTGATTTATTAATCGACTTATTTTTATGTATATGGGTGTTTTGTCTTCATGTATGTCTGTATACTATGTGGGTGGTGCCCAGAGGCCAGAATCCCCTGGAACTGGAATTGGAGATGTTGGGAGCCACCATGTGGGTGCTGGTAATTGAACTGGGTCCTTTGGAAGAGCAGCCAGTGCTCTTAACCACTGAGCCACACATCCAGTCCCTCTTCAGAATTCTTGATGATACTTGCTAATGTAAACTTGGGCATTTTGTTTATTTTTATTGTACTTTATTTGCCCGTTAATTTGCTTAGTAGTCTATCTTTCTCTGTATGACTGTGTGTGTCTCTGTGTGTGTGTGTGCAGATCCACACCTGTGTGAAAGTCAGAGGACCACTGGCTGTTGGTCCTCCCCTTCTACCTTGTTTGAGATGGTGGCCAGGTTAGCCACGTGGCCCAAATCTTCCAAGGACTTTCCTGCACCTACCTCTCATCTCCCCCACGAGAACACTGCTATTACAGAATGTACTACCGCGACTGGTGATCTGGAGATCTTGACTCCAGTCTCCAAGCTTGTGTACTCTACCCTCATCTATTTATTATTGCATCCATTCACTATTCGTGTGTATATACATGTGTGTGTACACCATATGTATACACACGTGTGTGCCTGCAGGATTGGTTTGGTTCTCTTCCTCTACCATGTGAGCCCCAGGGTTTAAATTCCAGTCTTCAGGCATGGTGGCAAATATATTTATTCAGTGAACCGTCTTGCCTGCTGGCCTCCTTAGTTATTTTTTGGAGACAGGCTCTCTTAGTCCTTACTGACCTTGATTTCAAGTAGTTGAAGATGACCTTGAACTTCTCATCCTCCCGTTTCTTCCTGGGATTATGGCCTTGTCCCACTGTACCTGATTTATGCTGAGCTGGGGGTTGAAGCCAGGATTTGTGCAAGCTGGGCAAGCGCTTCATCAGCTGGGCTTTACCTTGACCCTGAACATGGACATTTAACTACACTGCCACGTACCTGTTCTTCTTTATTGTGAGTGCCTTCTGTCTTCTACGACTCTGCCTGGTCCTGCTTCCTAGCCTCTTCACCATGCTCCCCAGTCAAGTCTTGACTAGGTGAAATTAGAGGAGTCGCCTTCCTCTCGCCTTCCCCATGACATCCTGCCAGTTTTCCAAGCTGAGCACACTTCCTTCAAGGATGCTCACTGCCACCCCATGTCCTCGTCTGCCTTGGCAGGATGAGCAAGTGCTTACTGTCTGGGCACACCTCCCTTCGCCTGTCCCAGGAGTCTCTCGTTTGCCTCCCTTCTCCCTTCTCTCCTACACCAACCAGAGTCTGGCCAAGGACATGGCCAGTTCAGCACAGTGTTCTGCTGTGGCCAATGGCAATCACTACAAGCCTTCCCTGAATACTCATGGGTTTGGATAATATGCATCCAAATGTATAAAGTGACATGATTTGCCTGACACACACCTGTCTTCCATAGGCTTTATCTGGCCTCAAGCAAGACTCATGATCCATGATGCAATGTCTCTGCTATTTCAGGAGCTGCTGCGTCAGGCGGTCACTGTTTTACAGTCTAGCAGTGATTATGCTGTTAAACTGTAATTGCTCAGGGATAATGACAGGAAAAAGTTTAGACATGGTAGGTACAGACATTCCCCCACAACTGTTTTCCGTCTGAGGTTGGTTGACCCATACATGCGGAGGGTCAGAAGCTCATAGTTAGGACCAGTGACTTTCTCTCTGGCCTGACTCCGTGGCTGTGTGTCAGGACACTCCTCCTCGGACAGCTCTGCTTCCTCGAGTTAGTCGGGTGTAGCCTTGTGGTGTAAGGCACCTGGCATCCACCCTGGCACTTAGCAGGAGCTCCAATAATGCCCGCCTCATTCATTTTAGTTAAATGCTTCAGCTGATTTAGAAGTTGCATCCCAATGTAATTCCATTTTGCGGGGGTTTAAATATGCTCCACCCTCACTGAGGTTGATATCGGGTTTGAGTTTTAGAAACATTAACTTATATGACACTCGGGGACATTTCTGGGTGAGTTCAGGCAAGCACACTCCTGGCCACACCTGTGGAGGTCAGAGGACAATCTTAGTTCCCTCCCCCACTCTTGTGCTGTGCACCTGACTGGTTGGCTCTGGAACTAGCTGGGAGTCTTCATTTTCTACTTCCGTGTCTCTGAGATATTATAGACCTGTGCTACCGTGTCCAGCTTTATGTAGGTCCTGGAATTTTAACGCAGAATCTTGTGCTTGCAAAGTGTTCACTTTACTGAGCCATCTTCCCACCCTGAATTATTGTTTTATTTCCCTCTTTGAGGCAGTCTCGGATAGCCTAGGCTGTCACACTTTGTAGTTGAGGATGGCCTTGAGTTTCTTGTCCCTTCTCCTGTCTGTCCACCTCCCTAGTGCCAGGATCACAGGAGAGCTACCTCACCCGCTGGCTCTAGAGAACAAACCCAGAGCTCTGTACACACCAGGCATGCCTAAAAGAAGTAAGTTATGACAGAAAAACAGAAAAAATAAATCCTAAAGATATACTTTTTTTTTTTAAATTGATACAGGGTTTCTCTGTAACTTTGGAACCTGTTCTGGAACTAGCTCTTGTAGACCAGGCTGGCCTCAAACTCACACAAATCTGCCTGCCTCTGCCTCCCGAGCGCTGGGATTAAAGATGTGCGCCACCACTGCCCGGCTAGACTTTCTTTTTTAAGATAAGGTTCGACTGTAACCAAGGCTGACCTGGAATTTAAGATCCTCCTGCCTCCCCTTCCCGAGTGCTGGGATCACAGGTGTCCATCACCACATCCAGGGGAAGGAACTTTACAGAAAGAAGGAGGCTTGCTCCCACCACTAGCTCCTCGAGCTGAGTGGAGGGTCTGTTTGTACATTTTTGTTTCAAAGCTGGTGTGACAGGGTGACTTCTTGTAGGTGGGAACATTTTAATGATCCCTACTGCACATCACTTGTGGCATTGACATTGTCATAGCTGGTTCTTCCTTCCTGTTTGTTCTAACTCCGGGCAGGACTTCCTTCCTGGGAGGTCTGTTCCACCAGTCCTGGCTGCTCCTGTTCCTGCCAGCAGGTGGGGTGCTGGGACTTTTGAAGCCACTAGCTACCTACCTGCCTGAGGCTGCTTCTCTCTGTGTGGGATTCTCCTGTTGAAGCCAAGCCCGGGGGAGGGAGATGGAGGCGGCTGGTGGGTCTGAGCTCTGTCTGGGTTTTCCGAACCGGCATTGTTGAGCTAGTGTGCTCAAGTCCCTTTTGTTGCTCAGGTGCTGATTAACTTAGTTTAGCAGAAATATGTGTAAGTCTGCTTGGTAACCAGTGGGGCAGTTTCCCTGGCCCTGTTTAATTCTGGGCTACAGTGTAGAGGAAATCGGGACCATTTTGTTGAAGCAGACCTTATGTAAATAAATTAGAAGGTTCTGTATAAAAGAGTAGCAAGTCCTTGAAATCAGCATTGTTCCTGGGGTTGAAAAGCAGGGTCAGCCGGATTTACGGTGAGTGCACCTTGTTTGAAAGCAGAGAGACAGTGTTCTGGATCAACATTGACTCTGCCGCTTGAAAAAAGTTATCAATTACACTTTTGTGGAATGAAAGTTAAAGTTAGATGGCTTATTTTGAAACTCTGGTCTATGTTATGGAAAGATAATAACTATCCGCGTGAAAATACCTTTTTAACACTTTATTTATTTATTTTTGTAAGTACACACGTGTTTGAGTGAACGTGACACGTGGAGGTCGGGGATGGCCCCTGGGAGTCAGCTCGCTCCTTCCCGTGTGGGTGCCGGTGACTGGTCAGTCTTCAGGCTTGGCAGCAAGGGCCTCCTCGATGGGCCATCACGCTGGCCCCTTGAGAAAAACCTTTCCCTCCTGTGTATCAAACGCGATGAACTGATGTGGCAAAGATGACTTATAGATTTACGGACACCAAGTCAGACCTGACTTTAGGAGGGCCTTTGGCTGATCTTCCCTGTGAACTCTATTAACTTTTGAGCTTTTGTGAGTAATGAGGTCAAAGCTTATATTCTATATTATGTTAAAGTTGAGAGCTAGCGATAGTATGAGTTTGGCTCTGGGAAACAATAATGCCGCACATCTCTCTCATAAAATGTGAAATTACAGCTGGTATGTTTCACGATCAGCACCACTTATAAGAGTCATCTCATGGCCCCAGTAGAGGGAGACAGTACCGCCCTTGTTTAACGTGAATCAGCCCCTTAATACAGTGTCTAGGGGAGACAAGCGCATGAGCGGTCTCTTTGTTTAAGTGTGCGCTCTGGTTTTCTTGGGCAATCAGTGCAAAAGTCCTGAGCCCTAGCTCACTCTCCCTCTGCCCTCTATTTCACACAGCAGTGTCTACTTAGCATATGGGGTGTGGTTTCAAGTTCATTACTGCCGCTTATAGGCTGAAGTGCTCTGTGGGCTTGGCCGCCTTGAATTGCCTTTAGGGAGCCTGCCAAAGCTGAGCTTGGAACAGGACGGCTTTCCCTGTTTATGTGGATTCTTGGGGTAACAGTTTCCCCCCATCTCAACTCTCAACTGCTTTGGACATTAGTTTCATAGGAAGGATTCGTTCTTTAGAGTGAAATGGAGCGGCTCTCTTTGCCAGGGGCCTCAGGTTAGTAACGCTTTGAACTCTGTTTTGTGTCAGATTTTCTTTCTGTGCTGACAGGGACTTGGGGTGACAGAGACAGAAAGGAGGAGGCTTGTCCTGCTGCTGTGTTAGAAACAAACTTTTGAGTCCCTTGATCCTGCGGGACTGGAGGCTATATTCTTCTGACTAGGATATGTTTCTGTCAGTCCAAATGGAGCCAAGAGGAAATGTGTGTATTGAGTCTAACTTAAAGGGTTGTAACTGTTTGTAAACATTATTTATTTAGTTATTTTTACTTTTTTTATTTTTTGGTCATGGCTTTCTCTGCGTCCTCCACATCCAACTAGGCAGAACTCTGATTTTAAGCATAGTGATTTTGTATTAGCTTTTGAACGGAGCAGTGTGCTGTCTTCTAGCAAGTCCCCCTTTCTCTCATTCTGCCTGCTGGATACAGTTTCTTCTGGGGCCTACTCCTCATAGTTACGGTGGCTCAGATGTCAGCTCAGTTTTAGTTTGGAAACCCTGGTGCTTTGCTAGATGCCTTGTGAAATACCTACAGAACCACTGAGGTGGATCGAGCATCTAGGTGGGCTCAGAGAGGACCCAGTTCCTCCCCTGTTTGTTGTGTCTGTTCATGAGTAGCTCCTGAGGTCACCCTAAAAATAAACATGACTGCAAAATTGGAGTGTGATGTGTAAGACGCGAAAGTCATGTTAATAATAATAAAGAAATGAAGCTAATAAAATTATGTGCCAAGAGAATAGCTCGCTCAGTTTCCTGAAAAAGAGACAGGTAGGGAGCAATTTTGCCTCTGTGCATTTGTCCTGAAGCCGTCTCGCATGAGACCACTCTGCACCACGAGACCACTCTGCAAAAGGGGCTCCATTTGCCACTGCTTGAAAGTGTGTGCTTTTTAGGAACTATGGCTTCTCTGCCTTGTGTATGTAAGTATGCATTGGTTCACGGGGATGAACTAATGTTTTAAAATATGCTAATGTGTCTATTATTGCCACTCTCTTTTTTCCCAATGGACAGGCAGTGCACCAGCATCTTCTATCATCTTTTTCTTACTGGATTTAAAGATGAAGAAAAAAGGGAAGAGAAATTTTGTGTGTGTGTGTGTGTGTGTGGTGTGTGTGGTACATGTGTGTGGTATGTGTGTGTACGTGTGTGTGGTATGTATGTGTGGTATGTGTATATATATGTGTGTGGTATTGTGTGTGTGGTATGTGAGTGTGTGAGTGTGGTATATGTGTGGTACCTGTGTGTGGTACCTGTGTGTGGTATGTATGTGTGGTATGTGGGTATGTGTGTGTGTGGTATTGTGTGTGTGGTATGTGTGTGTACATGTGTGTGGTATGTGTGTACGTGTGTGTGGTATGTATGTGTGGTACCTCTGTGTGGTATGTATGTGTGGTATGTGTGTATGTGTGTGTATGTGTGTGTGGTATGTGTGTGTGGTATGTATGTGTGGTATGTGTGTGGTATGTGTGTATGTGTGTGTGGTATTGTGTGTGTACATGTGTGTGTGTGAGTGTGGTCTGTGTGTGGTACCTGTGTGCAGTACATGTGTGTGTATATGTGGTACGTATGTGTGATACGCGTGTTTGTGGCATGTGTGTGGTTCATGTGGTATATGTGTTATGCGTGTGATACGTGTATACATGTGTGACGTGTGTGTGTGTGCCTTTAAGGTGCTGAACTTCAAGATTCTTTCTATTTCCTGTCTATCTGATGCTGATGCTATAAAGAGAGGGCTGTGCGCCATCTCAGATTAGAACCATGTACTTTATACCCTCAGACAGCGGAGGTTATTGTCCCCACCTCCCCAGATACTTCGATTAACCTCAAATGCTCCAGGCAAACTTTAGCTTCCTGAAAAGACAACGGGGCCCTGGTTTTACTGCCCTGCAACTATACACTATGTGTTTGCTTCCACCGCATTTGGCTACGCTGTTCTGTAGTTATTAATTATTGAATTCTTTTGGGGTGCGGTTCTAGATAGGGTTTCTCTGTGTCGCCCTGGCTGTCTTGGAATTCATTCTGTAGAGCAGACTGGCCTTGAATTCAGAGATTCATCTGCCTCTGCCTCCCAAGTGCTGGAATAAAGGCATAAGACACCATGCCTGACTAAATGCTATTAATTTAAATCTTAAAAGAGAACACTTATCAATGTGATTGTTGATGCCTGGTGATTTTTAGAGGAAAACATTAAGCCATTTTGCCCACTGATCATTTACCTGTGCTGAGTAGTATGGGCACATCCTTAAGAGCCTGACTATTTTATGCCTTCCGGCGATCTCAGCTTGTTCTTATGTAGTGAGCTTTCTCACCTAGCAATGCCAACCTCTGGTTGACAATAGAACCATAGCAAATGACAAATAATATGAGAAGTGGGAAAAGACAAGTACAAACCAGATTTCAGGGGCTTTTCCAGAGCATGTAAACTCAAGAAATTACGTTTTCTTCAACATGAGGAATATGAAGGCGGCGCGGCAGTGTTGGGTGTCTGATAACCAGGGCTGAGCTATCTCAGCCATCTAGCCCGCCAAACGACAGTCACAGAGTTCTCGCCATCTTGACAGACTGGCCTAGCACACCCTGTATCCCTGCAGTTTTGGCTCAGGTTAAGCAGCCCTCAGCCTTTGGCTGATTCTATAGCATCATCTCTCAAGTGGAGCCCTGAGCTGGTTAATTTTTATCCCACACCTGGTTTCGAGCTGTCCCATGTCCCTAACATAGGCTGTGGCCCAGCTGATGACCCAGAAGCATGCGATGCCAGTTTTTCTTTTAGAGCGAATCTAGGTCAAGGTTGGAGACTGCCTTGGGCAGACTATCCTCGAGTTAGCCCAAGCCGGACACCTGGTGAGTGCCATTTGGCACTAGAAGGAAAGTCCTCAGGAGAAAGGAGAGCTGAGCACAGCTGCCATCTTCACTTCCTCATCCAATCCCATCCATACTTCTGCTCACGCCCGTTTTCAGCCTTCGTCTTCACTGGAGAAGGTTTGGGAGGTCCTTGTGTGTGGTCCTGTCAGATTTTATTTAGGGACTGTAGTGATCCCTGCGTTCTCTGCCAATGCTGTTCTTAACCCCGTGGTTTTTGTCCTTAACCGTGTTTACTCCAGACACTGGCCTGCATAGGTTTTGGACCCACACACCAAGCATCAAGGAGTGGAGTGATCCCGTCCACCTTGGGAATCCACTGTTTTCAGAATGACAATGAGAAACAATTTCCCAGGACAGATTAGTCTCCCGGAGCTTAACAAACCACACCCTTACCAGCTCTGAAGAACCCAAAGGAAGTTCGAGCTGACGTGTCCTGGAGTGGCGGTAGGAATGGCCGTGGCAGGAGCAGCGACAGCCATAGGGAGAATGACTGCCACTCAAAAGGCACTCTCTGCTGTGGCTGCTCTTCTGAGCCTTCTATTCCATGCCCCATCCACCCCTAAAATCTTGACTGTCTAATTGTCCCCGTTTTACAGTTAGCAGCTGCCCCACAGAGTCCAGTCAGGCTAAATCAGTGGAAGACAGACAGGTTCTCTTTTTTAGAAAACGTCCCCTGGTGTTTATCATTCATGACAAGTGACCATGTAAATGCTGACGTCTGTGCTGATATTCCTATCATAGGTACATCGTCAGTTAACCTCTGTCACTCAGGAAGGCATGCCCTTCCTGTCCTTTCTCCACTTGTGTGAGCTTGTTCTGGGCTTCCCTACCTCTCTGTTGATGAACAACGGCCACAGCCCAGTGACTAATCACAGCGTAGAGCTTGTCTGTGGTCCATAAGCAAGACCAGTAATGGACTGGGGAGATGGCCAGTTCAGTGGTTGTTCATCTGTGATCCCAGCATTGTGGCGGCAGACACAGTAGGACATCCTGGGCTTGCTGGCCAGCCAGTGTAGCCAGATAAGTTTAGAAAGCTCCAGTATCCAAAGTAAGGTGGAGAGTGAGTGAGAAAGATGCCTGACTTTGGCCTCTTTTTTCCTATGCTCGTGCTCAGGTGTGCAAGCTCGTCTCCCCCCCCCGGCCTACCCCTCCCCCCTCCTCAAACATTGCCTACTAAGGCTAGAGGTGGCCACTTGGAGTGGAGAATGAGCTCTACTGGGCTGCATTCTGTCTCCTACTGACCAAAACTAGACTTGAAATGCTTTAGACTCTTTAAGGCTAAAGCTTTCAAATCACTAAGATTAGGAAACTTCTTATTTAGTTTTGTGTTTTCATCATTCCTGCCCAGCATGATTTCTTGCTGATATAGAAAAGTTTGAGTTATTTTGTCAATCCTCGGGCTTTCTGAAGCTCTGCAGAAAGCCAAGAGTATGAGATGTGACGTTTCCTTAAAAATGTAAATGCTCATTTCAAGATGCTGGATGAACAACTTATGCTCGTTTGGCTAAAACATTTGGCAAATACATTTAGAAAAGTTAATGGAACATAGTAGTGTAGTAGTGTAGAGTAGGGGATGGGTTTTGTTTGTGTGTATGCCTACCTCCCTCTCTATCTCTGTCTCTGTCTCTGTCTCTCTCTCTCTCACACACACACACGCACGCACGCATGTAGAGAGAGGGGAGGGAGAGAGATAGGGTCTCATGTATCCCAGGTTGACCTCAAACTCAACATGTAGCCTACAATGATCTAGAACTTGTGATCCGCTTGCCTCCGCCTTCCCCATGCTAGAGTACAGGTGTGTGCCATGACACCCAATTAACACAGCGCTGGGTCTGGGCCCAGGGCTTCCTGCGTATTAACCAAGTTCTACCAACTGAGCTCCCATACCCGGCCACAGGCGTGAGTATGGGTAATCTCAAATTTTTTAATTTAAAGTTTTTTTCTTCCCTTTTTTCTTTTTCTTTTTGGGATATCTATATGTATATCCTCATCTGTCCTAGGACTTGCTGCGTAGATCTGGCTGTCCTCTAACTCACAGAGGTCCACCTCCTTTGACCTCACAAGGGCTGAGATTAAAGGTATTTGCCACCATGCCTGGCTAAGTTTTTCTATAATCGGGATTTATTATTATTGTTGTTGTTGTAGTATTTGTGTGTGCCAATCCAGCTGTCGGTGTGACCTGTGTGGAGGCCAGGGGTTTTTATTACGATGTCTTCCTTAATGGCCCTCCATCTTGTGTCTTTCCACTCTGAGTCTCAGCCATACTGAACCTGGACACAGTACCTTAGGCTCGACTGTGACTGTGGACAGTGAGTGTGAGCCCTTAGGACCCCAGCATCCCTGTGGCGCTAGGGGACATGTTCATGCTGGGGTCCTAAGGGCCAACGTCCTGAGGCTTCCTTAGAGAAGATGGGCTAGAAACCTGGCACCGGCCAGTTTTGCTTTTTCATGTTCTCATTTGGTAGAGGTCACTGAAGGTCGGGAGGAGTGAGCCCTTAGGGCCACAGGTTCCAGTCCACTCTGTGGGAGCTTTTGAGTTTCTGCCATTGTCCCATAGCTACCGTTTCTACTCTTTCCTTCTGTCCAATTTAGCAAATTTCAAT
Organism: Neodon shergylaensis; assembly: GCA_025134845.1. NCBI lineage: Eukaryota > Metazoa > Chordata > Mammalia > Rodentia > Cricetidae > Neodon > Neodon shergylaensis. The sequence continues at coordinate 955,845 of JABTXL010006032.1, forward strand.
GACAATGAATGAAGCAATATTTCCATTTATTCTTGGTTAGGAAAAGTCAAAATCAAATAAATTACCTAGTTCTTTCTAAATAGTATTAAGGGCTGACCACCATTTCCAAGGAAAACCAAACGGCCTCCAAAGCATAGCCACGGTTCTCATGATAATTGTTTGAACATTTTGTTCTTGGTCTGTACATCTGTTTCCGATGTTTATTCTGGAAGAGAGCCTTCACAAGGGGTAACTAAAGGATATTTGATCCCGAGTCTTGGATGTTATTTTCTCATTATTTTCATTTTCTTGAGGCAGGATTTCATGTAGCCCAGGCTGGCCGTAAGCTCCTGGTCTCTTTGCCCCCTCTTCTCAAGTGCTAGGATCACAGTCCTGCACCACCACTTTTAGTTTGCAAATTATTTTATTATTATTTTTTATTTGCTTGTATATATATATTTATTTATATATTTATATATATTTGTGTATACATATATATACATATACATGTATATGTATATATATATATATACACATGTCACGTATGTATCCGTGCACATGGAATGTGTGTCAGGTGGTCAGAAGACAAATTGCAGGAGCTGTTTTTCTCCTCTCATCATGTACTTCCTACGGAACTTGGATTCCAAGGCTTAGCAGCAAGTGCCTGAAAACCTGCCCAGTCATCTCACTGGCCCTGGAAATTGTGTTTGATCATTGTTCTTGTTATTACATAATTGATAAGTTATGAAGTTAACCCTTTAGATCTGCATTTGAGTGTTGTTCAGCATGAAGTTATATGGCCATCACAATAATAATTCATTTTTAAAATATTTTCATTGATCTCTAAGAAACTTATCTCCTTTTTGTACCAGCCCTAGGCAGTCATTGTTCTCTTATCTGCTTGGGTGTTATCTATTCTGAACAGTTCATCTGAATGGATCAGTAAATAAGACTCCTGGAACTTTTAGTTAGATGCTCACATGTTTTTGCATTGGCAGAGGCTGCGCTTTAACCGGCTGCTGTTTCGGCCTGCAGATGTGGCTCTGCGATTACTAGCCTGCTTCTCTAGCAGTGGCCGGCTGCTCAGACTGAAGCCTGGTGGGAATTCCGTTCCTGCAAATACCAGCTTTGTTGCTACTGCCAAACACAGATTTTAATTAAGTCTGTATTGTTCTATTTATCAATAAGACTCAGGAGTCAAAGGCTGGGGTGAAAAACTGCTAGCTCAGAGAGGTTTAGTAGCAACTAGCTGACCTTCTCTCTTTGTTGTGTCTCTGAAAGAGAGTGTCCTTGTGCTCCCCTACAATAAGTCTCTCCCTCCTTCTTCCTGTGTGTCTTTCTATTGTCTTACAGACACCCTATGACTCTGGCAACTAGTTGCTAACTTGTCCTCCTACCCAAGGTTGATTTTATTTAATTAACACAAAGGCAAAGTAGCGGTTTACAGTGTGTCAAATATCCCACAATACTCAAAAGCTGCTTCTGTAAGCATGTCCTGGTACATGTGTGGTCTCTCTCTTCTCTGGTGTCTGGAAGAGTAGGCATAAGACCAAAGGATACAACGTTGCCACCTATCTTACTAAATTTAGCTATCTTGTCTTTAAGAGCTCCAGATTCTTTCCCTATTCAATTTTTTTTAAATGAATGGGTATAGATAGTATGATATGGTTATAGGTTCTGTTGTAAAATCGTTGGGTAGACCACTGGTATCAATTTTTCTGAGACGAGAGAATAATGAGCAGATGTGATCAAATGACAGCCCAGGCTGGCAGAAATGTTGATTGTGTTTAGTCTATTTTCACACCTATGGGATATGGACTCAGTATTAGGGAGTTCAGAACTTCGCTAAACAGCATAGTGCACCTGGTTGTGTGTGTGCATATGTGTATGTGGTGTAATGTAAGAACTTCTGAGTTAACCAGAATCAGAGCCCAAACTATCTTCAAAACCATACCACTAGAAATTAACATTGCCTAGTCAAGACAAAAAGTTTCCGTGTAATTGTTCTGGTTTATAGATGCTACTCACACATGCTAGGCTAAAGTGCATACTCTTGTTGATAGCCCTGATCCTTGATACTCGTGATACTTCTGCATAGAAACACCCCCACCTAAACAGACAATGCCTCTGACAGTCCTGGCTCGCACCCTCTGCCGCCCTTGTTCAAACATTCACAGTCTTGCTTATTAGCTTTTGGTTCTTGAATTCCAACCCACCTGCACCTGTTTCTGTTTCCTGGATTGTGCTTTCTATTCTGAATGCTCAGTGAACTCCTGTATGTCTTCAAGACCCCATTACAATATCCCTTTCCAGGGGCAGGCTTCCCAAGTGCTTGGGTTGAATATTCCTACTCTTACTTCCTACAACACTCCCGTCGATGCTCAGAATTCGCCATCACCTCCCCTGACTGTGAGCTCCTGAGGGATACGTTTGACTGCCACTGTTGCCTGAAGCCCTCTCTAGCACCTGATACAGTCATCCAAGAGGGTAGAAGAGAGACAGTAACCTGACTGCCTATGAGTTACTAACTATGCAAGGTTTATGAGCTTAGTTTTGGATATAGAATGTGTAGCCTGGTCTGGATTAACTGTGAGCCAATGCAGATAAACAAAAAGTCTGTACTACTCCTAAATACAGAACAGCCCCACCTGGGGATTAAGACTGCCAGGGCCTTCCGTTGCGTAATGGCACCCTTCACCTTTACATCCTGACATCCTGAGGGAAGCAACGGCTTTTCTGTGGCACAAGGCTAAGCCCAACCTACCACCTTTGCCCAGAGAGATTTAGATAAAATTAGTTAGACATTTGACAATGTGGCCAGATACCTAAGTTCATGATAGAGTTAACTACCGGTGTATGAATCCATGCTGATAAGCTACAGTCCAAAGTCATGTGTCTGCTTAACTCTACGGCTTAAGCAGCAACTCATCGAGTATGGACAGAGGCTGTTTCTCAGTGCATGGACAGAGGGGTCCTTTGAGAACAGGTCTGTTACTGAGGCAGCAAAGGAGACAGTCTCTATCTGAACAAGAGTGGCTCTCACCAGCTGTTTGCTGTAATACATAAAATGGTGTTCATGTCTTGGAGCTGAGTAGGGATATATAAATGAAGGCCCCATTTTGAACCCTGGAAACACACACACACACGCACACACACACACGCAGACACTCCTTGTACATATCTTAAATGGGTTAATAAAGTAGGCTGGAGAGATGTCTCAGCAGTAAGGAGCCCTGGGTACTCTTCCACATGATCTGGGTTCGATTCCCAGCAACAGCTGAGTGACTAAAAACTATATATAACTCTAGTTCTAGGGGCTCTGATGGTCTTTTCTGGCATCCTCACACACTGCACATACATGGTGTACAGATACACATGTAGGCAAAACACACATATACAATAAAAAACAAAAATTAAAGTAAATCTTTTAAGAATTAATGAATTTGGGGTCCGGCTGGATTCACTGTCGATGGAATGAGCCCCATGCTAGTGGTGGTCTATATGGATCTCTAATCCTGAGAGCTGACCCTCATACATGACTACTCTGTGAGCCCTGAGACCCCCACAGCCCAGCCTCTCTCCCTGAGTTTCACTTGGCCAGCTATAGTGACATTTTGTTTATGTCTAAATAAATAAAGCTTTCCTGAAGATCAGAGAAGCAGAGCGGCCAGCCACTAAAGAGTTCTTTTTACCTCTACTAATGCTCAGACTGAAGGGGTGATCCTGTCCTCAGACTACACCTCCAGGCTTCATCTACAAACCTCAGACTGCAACTGTCTCCACCAAACCTCAGACTGCATCTGTCTCCACCAAACCTCAGACTGCATCTGTCTCCACCAAACCTCAGACTGCATCTGTCTCCACTAAACCTCAGACTGCACCTATCTCTATCAAGTCTCAGACTGACTGAGCTCCTGTCTCCTCCAGCCTTATATTCTTGTCTCCACCTTCCTAGTGCTGGGATTAAAGGCACAAGATTCCCAAGTGCTGGGATCACCTTTGTGTGATTTCTGTTTCTCTTTTAGACAGATTTGATTTTGTGTAGTCCAGGGTGGGCTTGAACTAACAGAGATTCCTCTGCCTTTGTCTGTGTCTTGAGATTAAAGGTGTGTACCATTATTGCCTGGCCTCTAGTGGCTTTGCTCTGCACTCTGATCTTTAGGCAAACTTTATCTGTTAAAACATAAACGAAATATGACTGCAGCCAACCTCCTCAATGTAGCATGAGTCTCTGCTTGCCAGATCTCTTGCCACAAGACTAGACCCCAGCAAATCCATCTTCTTCCTTCTGTACCGGTGGGTTAGGAAGAAACTTCTGCTTTGAGTGGTCCCCAAAGGACTGGCCCAGGTCAGAGGGACCATGATAGTTGTAGAGTTCTGAAGCTAAGGTGGATACACTCTCTGTATCGAATAGGAGGCTCCTCTAGGAAGTGCTCACATGGGTGACATAAGCAATAAACACCTGGATTTCAGACATTGTGTTTTCTGATGCCTACTTTTGAATGTCTCTCTGGGTGACTCTGAGAGTCACATGGACTCTGCTGAAACACTCACACTGTGGTGGTTTGGATAAGGGCTGCCCTCATAGGCTCACATTTGCATGCTTAGTCATCAGGGAGCGGAATGACTTGGGAAGGGTTGGGAGGTGTGATCTTGTTGGAGGAAGTGTGTTACTGGGGAGGGGCTTTGAGGGTTCGAAAACTCATGCCAAGTCCAGAGTTTCTTCCTCTGCCTGTAGCTCAATCAGGATGTAGCTCTCAGCTGCTGCTTCTCTACCATGACTGTCTCCATGGCCCTGTCAGGATGATAATGGACTAAACCTCTGGAACGGTAAACCGTCCCCCATTGCATGTCTTCTTTGTAAGCGTTGCCTTAGGCACAGTGTCTCTTGTGTTCTCCACTTTACCCTCTGGAGCCACAGAGGCAGTATCTACAACCCTAGTTTTTGGACTATTGGAAAGGTCTCTTATTTTAGCTGAATAGCCACAGACTCTGCCAATTGCACCTTGTAGTACTACAGTTTCCAGATACAGAGTCGGTCTGATGGCTGTTTTCAGGCTAGCTGTGGTTCCCTATGCTCTTCCTACTGAATGTTGTGCTTCTGACTTGAGACCTGGTTTCTCAACTGCTTTTCAGGGCTGGGGCTGTCATTCTAATTCATCCCTAGTCTTCATCAGCTCTGAAAAAGCAATGCTGTTCACATGTGCCATTTTTATAGTTACAAATTTGAGAGAGTGCGTGAGTATGAGATAGATAGATAGATAGATAGATAGATAGATAGATAGATAGATAGATAGTCCAGGGAATGAATCCATGTCTTCAGACATGGGGTAAGTGCCTTCACCTACCGAGCCGTCTTGCAAGTCATATTGCGAGGCTCTAATAAGGCCTATTGCTGGCTGTCATTTGGACTGGGAATATGGGACTGGTAGGAAGACCCACAGACACGATTTACTTCTGACATTGCTCTGACCTGTGGGTTTGTCAGGCCAAGGACTCTTTCACTAGTTAATATGTATCTGAGTTGCAGTGGCCTCTGGACTTGGCATTGAGTCAGATTCCTTGGGACCATGCTGCCCAGCTTTGCTTAGTTTCCTGCTGGCCCTACAGCTTTGAACATGCTCACCGACTTTCTTTACTGTGATGCAGTTCACAGACAATCCCAGAAGTCAAAGGATGATTCTGAACAGGTTAAGAATGTGGAGAATACAGAGGCTGAGGAGATGGTTCGTAGGTGGGAGTGTTTGCTGTGCAAGCTTAAAGTCCCAAGTTCAAACCCCAGCACCCATGTGAAAAACCAGACATGGCAGCTGGAGCCTGCTACTCCAGTACCATGGGGAACAGAGAGAGTAGGGTTGCTAGGGCTCACTGGCTGCCTGCCTAGCTCCAGCTTCAGCAAGAGACCTAGTCTCAGGGAGGGAGAGAGAGAGAGGGAGAGAGAGAGAGAGAGAGAGAAGAGAGAGATGGAGAGAGGTTTTTTCTGTATGACTCTTAGTTCCAAGAAGCAGTCTTATAACTATAAAATACATTCAATTCATTATTAATTTTATTTAATTTTTAAGGCAGGCTTTCATGTAGGCCAGGCTGGCCTCAGACTTGCTATGTAGTAGAGGAGGACCCTGAACTTTGGATCCTCTTGCCTCTACCTCCCAAGTACTGGAAGGATAGGTATGTGCCTCCACTCCGGGTTTTATATGGTGCTGGGGATCACTTGGTCTGTATGCATGCGAGGTGGGCTTAATAGATGTCCTCAGCCCTTTAAAATGGGAAATGAAGAAAAAGGCGATTGAGCATCCTCCTTGCTGGGCCTCTGTAGGCAGAGCTCTCGCAGTTTGGTAACTCTGAGGACGCGGGAGAGCCAGCTCACAGGAGAGCAATGCTGAGCCAGCTGAGACCAGCCAGGTGCTCCTCTCGCCTGACTCGCCCTCTTAGGGCACAGCAGCTGCCCTTTGCTTTGGAGCTGAATTTCCTGTCTGAGATGATATGCCATGCAAAAAGTGAACCACGAGCTCTATTGAAGATATCTCACTTAAATCCAGTATAACCCGGAGCTTATGTTAGGCTTACTGTTGTCCACGTGTTTATAAGTATGTCAGTATTCAAACTGATGACTTAGCCCTGATAAGAAACCAATTCTGTGGGCGAGGAAGGTGGCAGACTGGAGGTTAGCTTTGGCGGTGTTCTTTGGGAGCCTTCTGTGCTTTCTCCTTTTCTCGTTTGAGCCCGTCTCTCACTCGGAACTTACTGCTTCCATTAGGCTGGCTGGACAGCAAGCCCCAGGGATCTGCCTGTCCCTACTTCCCGAGCGCTGGGATGAAAAGCATTCACCTCCATGCCTGACTACGAACATGAGTGCTGGGGATTCAGACAGACGAGCACTTCACTCACTGGGCCGTTTCCCTAGCCCCAGCAGAGTGTATTTTTGCTTAATTGTTTAATGATGCCTGCTTCCAAAGACACAGGCAAGCAGATTTCAGAACCAAGTGGAGTTATAGAGCACTCTGTATATATGATGTGGGCTTTTGATTTCGTTTTGAGACAGGGTCTCTCCCATGTAGTCCAGGCTGGCCTCAAAGTTAAACACTGCCTGTGGATTCACCTCTTGCCTCTGTCGTCAGCTCCTTTGGGATCCTTATACATTCCCTGGAGCTGTCCAGGCCTAGGTGGGTCTGTTCAGCCAGGCAAGCTGGTTGCATTCTCTCTGGAGCCAGCACAGTCTCTCTTCCTTCTCTATCATCTTCTTTCTATTTTAAAGAAGTGTGTCAATTGGAGAGAGTTCAAATCATGGCTCTGCAAACTGAAGCACATGTAGCCCCCAAGCACCTCGTTAAAATGTGCATTTTGGTTTTTGAGTGTGGCCAAGATCCTGCTTTTACAGAGTGGCTGGGTGGTCCCTGTACTGCTGGCCCAGGGTGTGAACAGCAGAAACTCTGAGCCTCACTGCCCAGCTTCTCCAGAGCTGGGCTGGAAAGCATCAAAGCAAACACCGGGCAGATGAGCCTTGTACGTTTCCTGACCACTCTGATTATGCTGGCCAGTTCCTAGAGGCCGCACTCACTGGGCATAAGAACTCTTCCAGCTGGGCACTGGTGGTGCATGCCTTTAATCACAGTACTTGGGAGGGAGAGGAAGGCAGATCTCTGTAAGTTTGAGGCCAGCCTGGTCTACAGAGTGAGTTCCAGGACAGTCAGGGCTGTTACATAGAGAAACCCTGTCTGGAAAGAAAACAAAAACCAACAATAACAACGAAAAAGAACTCTTTTATCTTTTCTGCCACCAAACAGAAGACTCACAGGTGCCTGTTAGTATCTCCGCAAAGCCTGACTTGTTCATTCAAAACATGCAAATCGTATGAAAGTGTACTTTTAGTGTTATTGGGCTGAGTAAATGAAATGTTGTGTGTAAAACACCTACTAAGCGCTTGCTGAATATTAACAACGTGAAGGAATTCAGGAAGCATTTGTTGAATACCTACTGCATGAATGTAGGAGTGTATGAAGAGTAAAGTTACTCATCTCATTTTGCTATTGAGTTTTGTTTTAATTTGTGTTGTTCTGTTGGGACAGGGTCTTGTGTAGTCCAAGCTGTCCTTGAACTTCTAACCCTCTAGTTTTTACTTCTAAGTACTAGAATTATAGTTTTATGCTACCATATCTGACTAGGGGTTTTTTGGTTGCGTTTTCTCTTTTAATTTAAAAGGTATATTTACTGTGTGTGCATGTGTGTGTGTGTGTGCATGCATGTACATGCTATACCATATGTGTGGAGATCAGAGGACAAATTATGAAAGTTAGTCTTGTCCTTCTACCATGCTGGTCCTGAGTTTCAAGCTCAGGTCTCTAGGTTTGGTGATACACATTTTCACCCATTGTTCTGTTTTTTTTTTTTTTTTTTTTGAGACCAGCTATGTAGCTCATGGTAGCCATGGACTTGTGATCTTCCTATTCCATCCTCCAAAGTCAGATCTACAGCTTGACTCTGCGGTCAGTGCTCTTTCTGTCTGTAGTGGTTGGCAGTTTCTTAAATCGAGAGGGTTCTTTAAGACAAAGCTGGTTGTCGGCCAGCTTTAGTTGCATGGAACCCAAGTGTTAGAGAACACTGGACGAAACATCTGATTTCAGAGGTTTTTATGAGCATATATGTCAAGTTAACATAATAACATGTTGTGTTATTATACTTTCATACATGTATGCAATGCTTTTGATCATATTCACCCCTAGGACTTCCTCTCGTCCTCCTCACCCCTCCTCTTCTGTACAGAATCCCAGCTGCTGCCGTCCTTTTTGAATCTAACTTTTACAAACAAAATAGCTCTTCCATTTAGTTCCATGAGTTTGAGAGAATTAGCTCCAAACAAGGAAGTTAAAAGGTAGTCTTTTGTTTCATTTCGATTTGCTTATGAGTGACCTGCTGGCTCGAGTAAGCTGGCAAAGGATGGCATAGTCCAGCTCTTCTGCACTTGCTTCGGTAACTGGCTCCCACCTTTTAGGATGGTTCACAAAGCCCCTGCCTTTGCAAAAATAATTTCCCAACAACCTTGCATGCTGCCTCTATTCTAACAACCCCTAAGCATAGTCACGCATGTGTGCTTAGGGAGTTACGCCCCTCTGCTTTTCCCCTCCTCCGGTACCCTTTGGAACTCTGTCTTACAAAGGAAGTGACCACTGATGGGCAATGTTTCTTCTTTTTCAAGTCATTGAGGCTTGTATGATACTCTTCCTAAACGTTTCATAGTGTGCTGTGTGGTACAAACTTGAAAAGATGCTTCTCTGGGGAACGGACCCCAGCAGGACTGTGCTGGGAAGAATAAATTACCTCTGAGCAGGGCTGGCAGCTTCTGGAGTTGAAGGTGGTGTCCTGCGGCACTGACCACGCTCTTTGCAGCCTTTGACGATGTCTCAACCCTTCCTGTCTTCATGGTTTAAGTAGTGATTTTTTTCCCCTTTAAGGAATGTAGAAATGATTTGTGCTGCTGATTTTCCTTCCTTGGGCTCAGAGAAAATCGCCTGCTTTTCCTTTAAATACCGGTGCACGCTTTGACTGTTTTCTAGTCTACATTTTTATTGCTTTGTTTTTGGAGACAGGGTCTCTTAGAACCAAGGCTAACTTTGAACTCTGGATCTTCCTGCTTCTACTTCCCAAGTGCTGAAATTATAGTTGAATGCTGTCATGCCCAGCACTTCTTACTGTTTTCCAATATCTTTTTTTCCTTTTACATAGTTGAACAAGTAACAAAGGCATTTTTAAAAGTGTTTTATAAATTTATTGTATGTAATTAAAAATATCATCAGATCCAAAATAATTATTTTAATATTGGAATAGTTCTACAAATTGCTGTTTGCAAAGGAAAACAGACAAACAGAGGTATCCACGAAGGCAGGAAGGAAAGCAAATGTAGAGATATAAGAATCCAGGGTTTCTGGAGAGACAACTGCGGATGCTGGGAACTGAACTCTGGCTGTGACCCTAGCCTTTAATGGCTGAACCATCACTCCAGCCCAACAAAGACATCTAAACTCTCTTATGACATTCCTAGTTACTTTGTGACTTTTATTAACTTTATATCAGTGGCATTTTAATGGCTGAATCAATAAATAGTCTTGTCAGCCATGTCTCCGGGTTGTTAGGCCTGGCATGCCCTTGTCATGCTTCCAATCCTTCTACTTGAGCACATGCTCCACACTCTACCCTCCTAGCTGACCTTACTTTACAGACAGAACAGAGTGTGTTTGTGTCTCTACTGTGTCTCTGTGGGTTCGTGTCTGTGTGTCCACATGTAT
>JABTXL010006032.1:975801-1001228 GCA_025134845.1 Neodon shergylaensis
CCCATAGAGACAGCCCCATACAGACGGCCCCATACAGACAGCCCCATTCAGCTAGAGGAATGTGATTCTCAAGTGTGGACTGCTTATCAAGATTTCCCCAGGTATCTGAAGTCTGACTCCATCCAAAGGAATGGGCAAACAACCCACATCATAACAAGTGTAGGCAGCAATGAGAGCCCTTTCAGTGACCCAGCAGGCTCACCTGCAACCCAAGGGAAGTGGGCACACGCACATGTGCCATTTCTTCCAGGCATTCAGTGCTAATTAGCTCTCACACGTGCTGGTTGATAGACACAGAAACATCTGTTGAAGCTTCCTGAGGCAACATAGTTGAAACATGTAAGAAGAGGGAACCTCAGCTAAAGGACCGGTTCTATCATATCAGCTGTGAGATGCTGTCTTAACTGACGGCTGATGTAGGTAGGCCCAGCTTACTCTGGGCAATGCCATTGCTGGGCAGCCCATCTGGAGCTGTATAAGAGGGCTGGCTGAGCAAGGGAAGCAAAACCAGAAAGCAGCTTGCGCTCCTGTCTTGGCTTCCCTTCATGGCAGACTGTCAGAAGAAATCGTTTGTTCGTTTCTCCCAAAGCTGCTTTGGCCATGGTGTCTGTCATAGCAACCGAGAGCAAATAGGGCACATCCTGTGTGAGAAGCAGAGCTCGGGTTAAAATGAGGTTTGTGCTATGCCACCAGGTCTTCTAAGAACTATGCGACTCTGCATAAGCACAGGAATCAGCAGTAAGGACTGGATTTTGAGGACAAGCTGGTACTGCATGCTACAGGAAACCCTGTCACTGAGTCAGGTGTGAGACCCTACCTCAAAAAACAATCTCAGCAGCTAACCAACCAAAGGTCCTTTCCCACCTTTATCCTATGTATATATATGCATCCCCACCTTTATCCTATGTATGTGTGCATCCCCACCTTTATCCTATGTATATGTGCATCTCCACCTTTATCCTATGTATGTGTGCATCTCCACCTTTATCCTATGTATGTGTATGTGTACATCCCCATCTTTATCCTATGTATATATATACATGTTTCTTATTTACTTTCTCTCAACAGCTAAGGTTTTTAAGGAGTAAGAAAATGAATTTTCTCAGTGTGCTCAGCCCAGCAGAGCCGGGTTCGGGAGTCTCTGCTGGTATTGAAGTTCTCCAGAGTTGTGTCTCTTGCTCACACATGGGATGGGAACAGTGCATGCGTGGGCTGCATAGGAGGTCAGATCCGCATAGCTGTCTCCATCGCTCGCAGGCGTCAGGTGCAGCTTTGGCTGCTTCGACCATCGTCACCACATCTCACTGGACCCTTCCTCATTCGGGCTTATCAACAAGTCACTCCCTGATTCGTGAAAATAGTTTCAGTGGATTTCCTGAATGGCTGAAAGGAAATAATTCCTTTATGTCATCTCAATACAGGTGAATGCCGTTTGTGTGTTGAGGGAATGCACCTATTTTGTCCACTAAAGCACTGGTGGACTAAGGTTATCTTCTTGATGTTTCCGCCACCTTGCTTAGTATAGCTTTTTCTACAAGGGTAAAGATTTTCATAAATTCGTGTGTAGTTAGCACCCTTTCTTGAAACACAGTGTGTGAATATTCAGTTCTTGGCTACACAAAGTTGAACATTTATTTATGTGGTAATTTGAATGACAACAGTCAGCACAGGCTCTTACATTTGAATACTTGGTCCCCAGTTGATGAAACTGTTTGGAAAGGCCTGGGAGGCAAGGTCTTTGTTTGAGGCTTTGAGGTTTCAAAAGGCCATGCCCTACACAGCTAGTCCTTGCTTGTGTCTCATGTTTGTATCTCCAGTTGTGAGCTCATAGCTACTGCTCCAGAGTCATGCCTACCTGCCTGCTGCATGCTCTCCACCATGACAGTCATGAATTCTGACCTTCTGGAGCCATGAGCTCCGAAGGAAACACTTTATTTTTTAAGTTGCCTGGGTCGTGATGTTTTATCACAGCGATTGATCGGTGACTAAGACAATTTAGAATAGAAAGGGGTGATGTTCCGAAGCTTGAGCATAATTTTTCATTCTCAGATATATAAAGAATGCATTTGTAGCTTATGTTGCAATGGTTGGCCCAGAGTAGGAATTCAATGAATGTGGACATCACTTTCCCATAACAGTTTGATGTGCCTCTGGAAACAAAGTCAATAGAACTGAGACAAACTAGAATCAGCTGGCTCCTGCAAGGGGAGCAATACTCAACTCTAGGATGCACCAAATTAGATGTGTTGGAAATTTCTTGCCAGGGGATATGCACCTGGGTTGTTTGGAAGGGTATCCAAGTAGGTCCAAAGACTTAGGGATGTTTTGGTGTGAATCAAGAAGCATCTTTTTTTTTTCTTCTGTCTCTAGGGTAGTCCCTTCAGGAATCAATGGCATCTATGGGGACTATTTTATTTGCTGCTTCTGTGTCTTAAAGCTGCCCTGGTTGTTGAGGTCAATATTGACAATGGTTGTCAGGGATCATTATCATAAGTATGCAAATGACATACAATACCAGTAGAGATTTGCTAATGGAAAATTAAGCATGAATATGGAGAAGTAGCTCATTGGTTAAGAGCCCTGTCTGCTTTTTCAGAGGACCCACATTCAATTCCTAGCACCTTCATGGTGGTTCACAACTGTGTATAACTTCAGGCACAAGGGATCTGATGCCCCTTCTGGCCTTGTAAGCACTATGTACTTGTGTTGCACAGGTATAGAGTCAAGCAAAGACTGTGACATAAGATATAAATAAAATCTCAGAGGAAGACAACAGAAAAGGAGCCATGTAAACACCTTCAAGTCACTGTGGGCTTGTTGTGCCTTTAGCTACACAAGAGAAAGAGTGTATCTCTGGCTCCTGGGCTCAAAGGATCTGAGCTCAGGTTGCTTATCAACCTCTTCTCTGATCTTGCCACCTTGGGAGGAAATCATACCGTTGTTAGACATTTGCTATAAAGTCTTTCCCACGAAGTCTGGGGAGAAGAAATGGAAGATTACTCTGGAATGGCCACATCAGCTTTGATGTGGCGTTCTGAGAGAAGCCAGACGGGGCCTAGAAATCACACTTAGAGCCAGCCAGAACAGCAAGCTGTCCTCACAGGCTCTGCGCCAGAGAGGAATGCGTGATTTCATTTCACGTCATCTGCTTTTCTTGGCAGGGTTGCAGGTGCAGGACAGATGAGACAGGCCTGCGACTTTCAGGTCAGCCAGTGCTCTGCTGATAGCTGGCGTCCCAACCTCCTGTCTCCTTGTTTGCTTTTTGGTATTGTGAGAGTCACAGTCGGACTGGTTTGTGAAGCTGTTGCTAAGCTACTGGAGGTGGTACAGCAGGAGCCCTTGGCAAAGGCCTGGTGCACTAAGTTCCCATGGCAGTTCTCTGTTGGTTGCCAATGATCCATACCATTCATGCTGCCTTCTCGGGGCCTTTTCCCACCAGAAGGTCATTGCATGTGATCGCCTCTGCAGGTTACGAGGAAGGCATCTTTCTGAGGTCTGTATTGGATTGCCTGTAGATAGCAGATTCCCTGTGGACAGCTTGCTTTTTAAGTAATTTAATAACAAATAATTGCTGAGCATGTATTCTGTGAATTCTGAGTGGTCGTGGCATTGCCACATCTTTCCCCAAAAGAAACCCCATCTCCTGGAGGGGACAGGTGAGCACACACTCAAAATGTTGCTTAAGTGAACAGGGCATGTTAATGCGTGCATCATAGGACACTCACAGGCCCAAGAAAATACATGCTGTGTGAGAACAGAGGTGCATTGTGGGGCTTTAGACTCATAGGTGTCACCAAAGTCACAAAGAGGACTGTCTTCCTATGTTAATCACTTTTCTCACTGCCATGACAAACACGTGGCAGAAGCAACTTAAAGGATGAAGGCTTTATTTGGTTCACAGTTTGGGGACATAGTTCATCATGAGAACGAAGACCTGGAGCCAGGCACTTCAGGTGATGGGTCCCAGTGCAGAGAGAGAAGAATGCAGAGGTTCAGCTTGCTGTCTTCACACATTCAGTCCAGGTCCCCAGCCCCAGTGACGGCATCACTCCCCCTGAGGGGTTGTCTTCCCAGCTCAGTTAATCCTCTGGAAAAACTCCCTCACAGGCCTGCCCTCAGGCTCGTGTCCCAGGCGATTCTAGACCTTGTCAAGGTAACAGATGATATATCAGCACTGCTATGAAGCACACAGGAGCCATTGTAATGGAGAACAAGGGGACAGTTCCATTTCAGGACCAAGGAAGAAATGCAGGAGCAGAAGGGAGAGCAAGCTCCCAGGCCAGGGTGGATGAGGGGGGCAGTGTCTTGATGGCCAATTCCGTCCACAGTTGGGTTGTCAGTGAAAGATTTACTGGCTTCCCTACGATTTCTGTGGTACAGTCCAGAAGGTAGTAGAGCCTGAAGGACAGCGGCCAGATGGCATGTTGCTTGGTGCAGCTAAGCGGAGGTGGAAGGCTGGACACTGCCTAGCATGTCAGCCTGGAAGACTACTACAACCATACAAACTTGCCTGTGCAGTTAGAGGGCACACTGGCGGCAAGGGTCACCTTCAGTCTGGATACACATCTGCCACGGCCCCCTCAGGAGGAGTGGTAATGTCGTTCACTGAGGGGACATGGACATTCTGGAGCTGACAGTAAGGACAAATCGTCATGGTCATCTGACCTACTCTGTACCATTGACATCGAGTTTAAATTTTTTAATTGATTTTATTATTTTAAGTGTATGGGCCTTTTGCCTGAATGTATATCTGCACATCGTATGCTTGCAATTGCCTGGGGAGACCAGATGAGGGTAACAGATTCCTTGGAACTGGTTACAGACAATTGTGAGCTGCTAAGTGGCTGGTGGGAATTGAACCTAGGTCATTTGGAAGAGCAATTATTTTGCCATCTCTCCGGCCCCTGAAATTTAATTTTTGGATGAAAGGACTTAATAGAGTTTCTACTAATCTTTGTGAATATGATAGTCTTCTTTTAAAAATTTCTAAGATCCAAGAAAACATTAAAAGTTTTTTATAACTTGTTTTTATTTTTCAAAATATATAGTTTGGAATATGAAATATACCAATACTTTATTAAAAGTCAGTTAAACTAAAAAATATTTATTCAAGCTTTATTGTATCACTGGATATTTAGGTCAGTTTTTGAATTTTCAGTTATGAATTTTATGCTTTAGAGAATACAAGTCTGTCCATGAAAGCAAATTCTGTGCAGTCATAAGGAGTTCTGTGATATAGATGACCCTGTCATCACGGGAGACCATAAATCCTATTAATTAATATTCTTTCCAATGACTTAATTATAATTCACATTCATAGTTATGATTTGGTTTTGGGCTTTGAAAACCATCCTCTTGCTAAACACAAATAACATGGGAAAACATGGAAGTACCCTGTAGATTACATGGGAAAAACATGGAAGTACCCTGTAGATTACCCAGAAAGGATAATAAACACATAAACATTCTCTTAGCTAAAGTAAAAATAATACTGCCAGCCGTACTTATGGATGGTAAGGTAGACATTAACAGGAACCAAGACACAGCATTCATTTCACAGGATGAAATGCTAGAGTTTTTGTTATTGTTCCTTTTCAAAATTAGATTTGCCTTTTTTCTATTAAATTTTTTCATATAATGTATTTGCTATGCCTTAGCCATATTCCGAGTGAGAGTGAGCGACCTTCCCTCCCCAACCTCTAGTGGCAGATGACAGATTTGTTAACTGAACTTTGGAGTTAGAGGGTTGGCTCCCTCTCGTCCTGAAGATGGGACCATGTCCTCTCTTTCCTAAGCTGCACTTCAGAGTATGGCTGCAAGCAGGACCCAGCTCCCAACACGGCTATGGGATTGTACAATGCCTGGCATGTGACATATTCTGCAAATGTTAACTCATGTTAATGTCTACCTTACCATCAATAACCACGGCTGGCAGTATTATTGTTATTTTAGCTAAGAGAATGTTTATGTGTTTATTATGTGAGAAAGAAAATACCTGTTCTCTTTCCCAGCCGGTGGTAGAGGCCCACACTTTTAATCCCAGCACTTGGGAGGCAAAGGCAGGTGGATCTCTGTGAGTTTGAGGCCAGCCTCCTCTACAGAGTGAGTTCCAGGACAGCAAGGGCTACTACATACAGATAAACCCTATGCAAATCAATAACAATACATTTTTTTTTAAATTTTGAAGAGAAAACCCTGTTTCTCAGCTCCCTTCATTGAATGATATTATTAAATGGTTGCTGCAAAGAGTTTTCATTCTAGTATTCAAAACCAGAGAAAAGAAAGAAAGAAGCCACCTTATTTACGTCCCAGACAACGAATGCATGCAAACAGAATTGTAGCCCAGATGCTCTTATCTCTCTGCTTATAGCACCTCCTCTTTGTGCAGGGTGAGGCAAAGACCCACAGTGTAGACTTATAAAGAGATAAGGGAATGGATTCTTATCTCAGATGGAAACACTAAAGGGCTTATCGCACTGCTGGGTAACTCAGGCTGTAACTATAGCAGCTGCTCTCCCCCAAGGTAGAGGAACAAGCATGACCTCACCATCTGATTGTGAACACCAGCAATGGAATTGTGGGATACAAACTCATGCAGCTGTGTGGAGTCCAGGAAAGCAGCAATGCTCAAATCATGCTTCTGTTTCCCACCGTTAGTGCTAAGATCTTCACAATCTGATGTGTAAATATGCAAACCCTTTGGGTCCCCTAAATTTTCTTATGATCCTTTGTTATGATTCATGGAAATTCTGGAAGCTGTCCTGACACGTTTCCATCTCTATAGTGATTGTGGGTTTGGATGATCCGCCCCAAGGTGTGGTGTTGAAACTAGAAGACATCTCTTATTGTCATAGAACACAGGCGTCATAGAAAAGATTAAATTTCTAGTCATTCAAGCCATGAAATAAAACCAATGTGAACCAAAGTTATAGCATATTAGAACCAGTCAATTCCACCTTCAAAAGTCACTCCTCCTTTGAAGAGATCATTCATTCAGTGGTTAGTTAGGAGGAAGTGATAGTTTGAATAAAAATGCCCCCGTAGGCTAATATATTTGAATAAGGGAGTGGCACTAAATGAGAAGGATTGGGAGGTGTGTTCTTGTTAAAAGAACTGTGTCACTGAGGGTGGGCTTTGAGGGTTCAAAAGCCCAGCTAGGCTCAGTGTCTCTCTTCTCCTGTTGTCTGTGGGTCTGGATCTGTAGAACTCTCAGCTACTCCTCCAGCACCATGTCTGCCTGTGTGCTGCCATGCTCCCTGTCATGACGGTAATGGACTGAATCTCTGAAACTGTAATCAAGTCTCAATTAATTGTTTTCTTTTATGAGAGTTGCTTGGTCATGGTGTCTGACCAAGACAGAGCATGTTTACTCTTGCAGAAGACCTGAGTTCAGTTTTTAGCAGCCATGTAGGGAACCTTAAAACACCTGTTATTCAAGCTCCAGGGTCATTGATGCCTTCTTCTGGACTCTGCAAGCACTCCCATGCACATAACCACACACACAAACACACTCACACACACACATACTCACTCACACACACACACACACATACTCTCACACACACACTCACACACACTCACACATATTAAAAAAGACATCTTAAAAATATAAGAGGTGATGCTGACACAAATTGAGTATCCTTGGACAAATATCTAAATTTCATAGAGCAATCATAATTCTCAAGTATTAAATAACAAAATTGTGCTTATCATACAATGAATACTTTATACTAAATATTGTGGGTTTTTCTTTTACTCTTTCTGCTTCTTTTCTCATTTTTCCTTCACATGCTTCTTTTCTCTCGGCCTGAAAGAAGATATTTATTTTAGGACGAGCCAATACCTTTCCTCTACTCACCCCAACATCTAGAGTAGTCTCTGTGTATTAATCACATTTTTAAAGTCTAGAACTTGGCCCCAAAGGAAGGTCATTTGGAATAACCTCCCTTTGCTATGCTGAGGAAGTGGAGAAAGTTAACCGTAAGTCTATTTAGTCGATAAAAATCTCTAAAATCTTTAAAAGTTAACGAATGGCAATAATATGATATAATTTCTGACTTGGTTTTCCTTATCTCAGTTCCTCTTCCTGTTACCTTGTCTTTTAAATAATGCAAAGCTTCATGGTCTGCCTCTAATAAGTGACTCTTTGTTGAATTAGGGGAAAAGGAAGCAAATATTTTCATTGTGACCCAAGGCAACACCTCCCCAGTAGGAGCTGAACAAACAGACAGTTTTGGCTGGAAGACACTCCACCACCTACTCTCTTATTTAAATGCAGAACTACTTGGAGTAATTGCTGGAGATAGGAAGATGGTTAAATTATCATGGAGGCTAAACAACTACGGCATCTTCTATATATAGTTAAAGTGACCCTAGAGTGAAATTCGTAAGCCCAGACCACAGGACTGAAGTGGCTTTGTCCTGTGAACACTAGAATGTAGGAAAATTTCATTTCCTGTTCGGCCATGACAGCATGTACAAAGACTTGCCCCAGGATATGTGTGAGTATCAGCACCTTCTAGGCAGGTTACGCAGCTCTAAAAATTAGAAAGATACTTTGGAGATGAGAGAATTGCAAGGAAGGGATAGAGGTAATGATAGCCCAATGATTTGACTACAGTAAGGTATAAACTTAAATTTAACCTTCTTACAGTCAACGCAGTGTAAGATTGGGTGGTCCCTCAGTTCACAGGGAACCTCAAAGTATAATCACATGCACAAGGCAACCCAGAATTTCCCTCCTCTACCCATCTTTGCATTTCCAAATGAAGTCTCTACCAGATGCAGTGGTGGCGACTTCGGCATGGTTTTGGAGACTTGTTATCTTAAGAGCTGTTCAAGTTGGCCCCACGTGGCACACCCAACCTCTCCACAGAACCAGAAACCAGCCAGGTGTCCTCCCCTCAGGACAAGTCTACTCTCAGGAAGTTCAAGGCCTTGGAGGAAGACTGGGGTGAAAGTGGGATTATGTAGCTGTTTCCCCAACCCACACAGCAAGTGTCTGCTGTAGAATATTCCTTTATACTGTGTGTATATGTCACTGTGATTGGTTTAATAGAAAGCTATTATTATTATTATTATTAGCTAGGCAGAACTTTCCAGGCAGAGAGAATGCGGGGAAGAAGGGCAGAGAAGCTAGCCAGATGAGGAACACAAAATGGGATAGAGGTAAAAGTTACACAGTAGAACATAATTTAATAAACATATGGGTTCCTTTAAGCTATAAGAGCTAGTAAGAAACAAACCTAAGTCCAGCTACAGTGTTCCTTAACTCATCTCCACATTTTCTGAACTTTGTATTTGATCTATCAGTGTGTGCGTGTGTGTGCATGTGAGTGTGAGTGTGTGTATGTGTGCCGCTGCACACATGCCGGCACATGACTGCCAGGAGCTGGTTCTCTCCACTGTGGGGTCCAGCGCTGGACTCAGCATTGTACATGGCAAGTGATTTTATTGACTAAACTGTCACACAGACCCCGTATTTAAAGTTACATTCATTGCTTCTCATCCACGGTGAATGCTAAGTTAATGCTTGTGAGACAACAAGCATGTGTAGAAGAGTTGGCCATGTGAGTCTCCTCTCAGCTTAGGCCCGGTTGGTTCTATCAGAGGTGGTTTCTATATTGGGCGATATGGACTTTTTAATCCAATTCTGACAGCAGAGCTCAGAGCTTACTCCTCCGTATTTTAAATGGAAAATAAAATCTATATGAAGTCTTTCCCCTGGGTACTGATGTGCAATGACTCATGTTATGAAATGTCAGGATGAAATAGAGCCAGCTTTCATGAAAAGGGGAGAGAAATAGACTCTCAACCCCTCTGGTAGTTTTAGGAACGGGTGTATTAGTCTGTTTCCTTTTCAGACCGTGGCTGTAGCCTCGTGGCTCCGAGTGGTTGTGATTTCCAAATCTGAATATTTGGATGTGGAAAATTCCCTCAATTTTCTTTAAGAAAGTGCTACTTATTTTACAAGTATTATACATTTTACATACACTGTTCTCCCCTCCCTCCCTCCCTCCCTCCCTCCCTCCCTCCCTCCCTCTCTCTCTCTCTCTTTCTTCTCTCTCTATTTCTCTCTCTCTCTCTCTCTCTCTCTCTCTCTCTCTCTCTCTCTCTCATTTTGGGTCTTACTATGCAATCTTTGCTGGCCTGGATCTCACTCTGTAGCCCGGACTAGCCTTGAACTTACACAGATGTTTTTGCCTACGTCTCTAGAGCTCTGAGATTACAGGTGTAGGCCACCATGCCAGGCGATTTTCTATTTTTAATTTGAACATATTTATTAAAGAAGGAGGCATATCTTCAGTTCTGAAAAAGCAAATGTGTCTGAGTGATGCCTGTCCTTCATCCTCAGCCCCTCTGCCTGCCTGTCAGAAGTCAGCATGTCACTGAAAAACGAGCCCAGGGTAAACACTTCAGCGCTGCAGAAAATTGCCGCAGACATGAGCAATCTGATAGAAAACCTTGACACGCGGGAACTCCACTTTGAGGGAGAAGAGGTGGATTTTGATGCCTCTCCTGGAGACCCCAAGACTCAGGAAGGTAAGGACAGACGACGGAAGGACCAGCCAAGACATCCTCAGGGTTGGTTGCAGGGCACAGTGGTAAATAACAGAGCAGCCACCTTCCTCGGAGGGAGGGCTTCCAGAAACTTACTTATTTTAACTATGATTCTATTTTTTTTCTTTTTTATTGTGTCTGCTCATGGCTTTGTAAGACAGTGGTCACTCTGGTGACCAAATCCCACAGCCTACATAACTAGACCCCACTTCCCGCAGCAGCTCTGCGACACTTGATCAGCCCCACCTGAGGTCTTACAAAGGTGCAGGGTGTTTCCCGGAATAACCTGTTCCCTCTGTCCTTTGCAGAGTACATCCCATTCTCTTCGATTTACAACACGCAAGGATTTAAGGAGCCCAACATCCAGACCTACCTCTCCGGCTGTCCCGTAAAAGCCCAAGTCCTGGAAGTGGAGCGCTTCACATCGAGCAGCAGGGTCAGGGCAATTTGGGTTCACCAGTTCGGGTGTTTGTCAGGCACACATCCTTAAACAGCCTGACTCTGGATCCCCCCTCCCTGCCCCCCGACTGTGATGCTGCTGGTTGAGTTTTAGTTGCAACTTCGGTGTCCTTGGTTTTTTTTAACTCTGCTCTTTGGGGCCAACACCCAGCTCCCAAACAACCACTCCTAGACTCCTTACTTATGAGCACCCGGCTGTAGCCAGGCTTGTTTCTAGCTTCTCTTAACTTAAACTATGCCGTCTAACTTTTGCTTCTGGGCTTTTATTTTTTTCTCTCTTCTATATATCGTTCTTTACTTCTTACTCCATGGCTTACTGTGTAGCTGGGTGTCTGACCCCTTATTGTCCTCCTCTCCTTTTTTCGTTCCTCTTCTTCTCTTTCTATTTATTCTCTCTGCCTGGCAGCACCGGCTACTTCTCTCTTCTGCCTAGCTATTGGCCATTTAGCTCTTTATTGGACCAATCACGTGTTTTAGACAGGCAAAGAACCACAGCTTCACAGAGTTAAACAAATGCAATGTAAAAGAATGTAACACAGATAGCATAAAATATCTTGGAGAAACTCTAACCAAACAAGTGGAAGACTTGTATGACAAGAACTTAAAATCTTTGAAGAAAGAAATTGAAGAAGACACCAGAAAATGGAAAGAGCTCCCATGCTCTTGGTAGAATTAACATAGTAAAAATGCAGTCTTACCCAAAGGAATCTACAGATTCAATGCAATGCCCATCAAAATCCCAGCAAAATTCTTCACAGACCTCGAAAGAACGGTACTCAACTTCATATGGAAAAGAAAAAAATAAAACCCCAGGATAGCCAAAACAATCCTGTAAATTAAAAGAACTTCTGGAGGCATCACAATCCCTGACTTCAAACTCTACTACAGAACTACAGTACTGGAAACAGCCTGGTATTGGCATAAAAACAGACAGGAGGACCAATGGAACTGAGTCAATGACCTGGTTATTAATCCACACACCTACAAACTCCTGATTTTTGACAAAGAAGCAAAAAATATCAAATGGAAAAAAGAAAGCATATTTAACAGGTGGTGCTGGCATAACTGGATATCAACATGTAGAAGACTGAAAATAGATCCATATCTATCATCATGCACAAAACTCAAGTCCAAATGGATCAAAGACCTTAACATAAAGCTAGCCACACTGAACCTCATAGAAGAGAAAGTGGGAAGTACACTTGAACGCATTGGCACAGGAGACCACTTCCTAAGTATAACCCCAGTAGCACAGACACTGAGAGAAACAATAAGTGGGACCTCCTGAAACTAAAAAGCTTCTGTAAAGTAAATGACACAGTCAACAAGACAAACTGGCAGCCTACAGAATGGGAAAAGATCTTCATTAACCCCACATCAGACAGAGTGCTGATCTCCAAAATATACAAAGAAATTCAAAAAATTGATCATCAAAAGAACAAGTAAGCCAATAAAAAATGGAGTATAGACCTAAACAGGTAACTCTCAATAGAGGAATCTAAAATGGCTGAAAGACACTTAAGGAAATGTTCAAAGTCCTTAATCATCAGAGAAATGCAAATCAAAACAACTCTGAGATTCCATCTTATACCTGTAAGAATGGCCAAGATAAAAAACACTGTTGACAACTTATGCTGGAGAGGATGTGGGGTAAAGGGAACACTCCTGCGTTGCTGGTGGTAGTGCAAGTTGGTATAGCCCGTTTGGATGTCACTGTGGTGATTTCTCAGAAAATTAGGAAAGGACCTTCCTCAAGACTCAGTAATACCACTTTTGGGTATATATCCAAAGGATGCTCAACCGTGCCACAAGGACATGTGCTTAACTATGTTCATAGCAGCATTGTTTGTCATGGCAAGAACCTAGAAACAACCTAAATGCCCCTCAATCGAAGAATGGATAAGGAAAATGTGGTACATTTACACAATGGTGTACTACCCAGCAGAAAAACATAATGACATCTTGACATTTGCTGGCAAATGGATGGATCTAGAAAACAGCATATTGAGTGAGGTAACCCAGACCCAGAAAGATAAATGTCATATGTACTCATTCATAGTGCCTTTTAGACATAAAGCAAAGAAAACCAGCCAGCCAAAAATCACATTCCCAGAGAACCTAGACAACAAAGAGGACCCTAAGAGAGACATACATGAATCTAATCTACATGGGAAGTAGAAAAAGACAATATTTCCTGAGTAAATTGGGAGCATGGGGACCATGGGAGGGGGTTGAAGGGGAGAGGAGAAGCAGGGAGGGGAGCAGAGAACAATGTAGAACTCAATAAAATCAATGAAAAATAATGCAATATATTTGCATCATTAAATATTCCAGAGCATAAACAAATGCAACACACCTTCAACCTGTAAGTCCTCTTCACGGCTCAGGATTGCACCTCTTCTCATACATGCTCTTCTTATCCTCTGCCTTTTCCCCTTTATGAACAGTGCTTCTTCTTGGAGATGACTTCTCTCATGGAGCTTGACTGGCATCTCTTGCTTCTCCTTCTTCCGCCTCCCCAGGGTTGAGATTATAGGTAGGAGACCCTATGCTGCTACAATGTTTCTTTAGCTTGGTTAGCATTCAAGGGCAGGCAAGGTGGTTTAGTAGGGAAAGGCAAGCCTGAGAGCTTGAAGCCAGGTGAGGGAGTGGAGACCTGCCTCCTGAAAGTTGTCCTTTGACCTCCACTTGAGTTCTGTGACATACAGACACGCCCACAGGCACACAGACACTTACAGAAATAAGTAACTGCATGAAAAGAAACAAACAAATAAAAATAATATCATTCAAGGCAATGTGTTAATTTAATAACTAACTGGCAAGATGTCTCTTTGTCTCCAGTATTCCTTTTCACTGGGGCTTTTGGGACAAATGACTAACTGAAGTTCCCATTTAATATATCAAAGCAGACCTGGCCACCAGGTTCTCCCAGCATCCTTCAATCCCTACCTGTTACAGGGTATGATTGGCACACCCCGAGCCCTACCCATAACTTCTCCAGCCCAGGGCTGGACTACCCTTTCCCCAGCTGCCCTTCCCTATAGAATCCAGAGGTTTTGGTTAGACAACCCTTTCTGTCTACCATTTACTCTCCTGGCTGTCCACTCCGTCTCTCCTTATGTGACCTGGCTCAGGGTCATGTCCACTCTGGACTCTCCAGGTGCCCTTCATCTGCTTATTCTCTCCCTTTTATCCACAATAAACCTCCTTCACCATACCTAGGTGCAATCATGTCCTTCCTTTTTATTTTTTTTTATTGCATTCAATATCCATTTTAACTGAAGGACAAGTATAAGTCAAGGAAATTTTTACTTTTCCTAAGGCTTCTTTAGCAAGAAAATATGAGTGCTACTTATCTCTGAAAACAACAAAAAAAATGTCTGGACATTGAATTGGAGGTGCTATATTCAGAAGCGCTGCTGAGAGAATTCTGCTGAAAATTTTGTCTCTGTTTTTGGGATTCCACTCTTCTTCAGCCTCCTGGACCCCACTCTTCAGTCTGTTGGACCCCACTTTTCAGTCCACTGGGCTCTCTTCTCAGTCCCCTACATGTGACCTTTCGTATCTGGAGCTCCACCCTCAGACTCTGAGACTCCATCCTTTCTGGTTTCTCTGGGCACTGAAAGGCTTTAGACAGAGTCAGTTATCTTTGTGGAGCAATGTGGAGTGCTCAGAAATAGGCTGGAGTAGGAGAGGGTCTGGGCAACTGCTTGACTGGTGCTGCTTGGATTTCATAGTAGTAGGGGACCTTTGTCCCTCCGGTGAAGTACTAGTCAAGATCGGGTAGGACATCACGGTTTCTGCTCACAGTACACACAGAATCATAACCTTCGGGCAGGGGCCATTGACTTCCCCCACCCTCCAAACTTCCCTATTCCTCTGCATCCTCCCAGTCTTTTGAGGGCAGGTGGGCAACCACTTTTAATGCTGGTTTAGAGGCCTGATCTGTCTGATCTGCTATGCGGATTGTAGTTGACACCACCCTGGTGTCCGGCCTTTGTTCTGGCCTCTTCCTTTCCCCCACCTCCTGCTCTTTCCTAAGAGATAGTCTCATGTGTTCTTTAACATCACTTAGCAATTAGCTGTTGCTTGCTGAGAAATTTCAGAACTTTCCCCATCTAAGACAACAACCATTTTTTTTAAACATCTATCACTGCAGATGCCAAGTATCAATCTGTACACTATTGAGTTAACACACGGGGAATTCACATGGCAAGTTAAGAGGAAATTCAAGCACTTCCAAGAGTTTCATAGAGAGCTGCTCAAGTACAAAGCCTTCATCCGAATCCCCATTCCCACCAAAAGGTAAGTATGGCAGAACTAACATGGTTACCCCACTGTGCATGGATGGGAATATGTTTTATTCTTTTCATGGGCTGCCTATCCATTTGGGGTAGACATTTTCAATAGCAGAGCTATTTTAAAAGTAAGTCACCTCAGCTGCATGCATTGGCGCAAGCCTGTGGTCCCCAGTGGTTGGGAGGAGGGGACAAGAGGACCAGGAGTTCAAGGCTAGTCTTGACTATATAGTGAGTTGGAGGCCAGCCTGGGATACAAGAGACTTTTTAAACATTTACAGGAATGAAAATAATAAGTCATGACATGAAAGATAATATGAGGTAGTCAAAGAATAGTTAAATAGCTATTTGCATTGTGTATGTCTGTCCTCCAGACATACTTTCAGAAGACAGAATGTCAAAGAAGAGCCCCGAGAGATGCCCAGTCTGCCCCGTTCATCAGAAAACGCAATCCAGGAAGAACAGTTCTTCGGCAGGAGGGTGAGTCTTTCTCTGTTGTACTTATTACTATTTGTGTGTGTGTGCAGTGATTCAGAGACAACTGTGGAGTCACGTTTCTCCTTCCATCTTTTCATGGCTTCCCAAGATCAACTCCAGGTCTTCAGGCTTGTGTGGGAAGCCCCTTTACCTGCTGACCCCTCTTTCTGGTTCTGGTCTTTGAAAATTCTTTCTCAGCACCAAAAGGGTCTAGCACCTAAAGAGAGGGGTGTAGCTTCCCCCACCCCTATTGATGGCTGTTTAGTTTTCTCTGGACCTTACCCATCGCCTGGTCTCCCAAGCCAAGGAGGAGACAGTGTGCTTGTTTGATGGATGATGGGACAGTGATCTTCCCAGTGGAACTTCCCTGGGTTTGAGGAGAGACAAACACTCAGCACATCCCAGTTGGTTTTGAGGTCCACTCCTAAAAAGCAGATGTTTCCACCCATTTATTTGATTTCCAATAGCTCATTTTAAATATTTGTGAAACCATTTTCCCCCTTAGACTGGTGGTTATAGTCTGAAAACAGAGAGGTGGAGCACAGAAGATACAGGTCAAGGGCACAACTCTGCCCACCCTGCTT
The DNA here is from genome assembly GCA_025134845.1 of Neodon shergylaensis. Classification (NCBI taxonomy): domain Eukaryota; kingdom Metazoa; phylum Chordata; class Mammalia; order Rodentia; family Cricetidae; genus Neodon; species Neodon shergylaensis. Next base: position 992,180 of record JABTXL010006032.1, read on the forward strand.
CGTGACTGCTGCTACCAAGGCAGGAGACAGCTTGTATTAGCATATTAGTAGTTCTGTTGTTTTCATCAGCTCAATCTTAGAATCTGAAATGTGTGTGCTTCAGGGAACAGAGAACACCAACTAGTCTACATGTTGTAGTCTACCAGCAGTGATGTCCTTTAACCTAGCACCTGGGAGATAGAGGCAGGAGGATCTCCATGAGTTCAAGGCTAGCCTGGTCTACAAAGTGAGTTCCCGGAGAGCCAGGACTGTTACAAAGAGAAACCCTGTCTTGAAAAACCAAAAACCATACCAATTCAAAAACCAAAACCCAAACCACACAACTCAAGGCTTGTTCGCTTTAGGGTTAACACTGCCACCCTGACAGGGTCACTAGGAGATGAGCCTCTATACGTGTCTGGGAGGGGTCTCTAGATTAGGCTTACTAAGGGGAAGAACTACCTTAACCATGAGTGCCCACGGGCTAAGGCATAGCCATCATTGCCCATGGGCTTTTACCAGTGAGTGCCCTAGGCTTGGGCGCTGGACTGACTGGAAAGGAACCCCTGCATTCTACACTCTGGCTCTGCCTGAGTGACCAGCCAACCTCTCATCCTTGCCCGACCCCTTCTGCTCTGCAGTAGACAGTGTCCTCTCCAAGGACAGAGTTAACCCTTTTTTTGCCAGGTGTTTCATCACAGCAATGATGGAATAACACAGGCAAAGACCTAAGCATATTGAAAGTTAAGTATTAATAGCAAGAAGAGGCTGAAATAACACCCCAAGAAAATGGTAAATATTCTACTTTCCTGCCTAAAGACAGAGTGTAGTGACTTACAGTGTTCAGTGAGACCTGATCCCATCACTTGTGATTGTTAAATTTTGTACAGACATGATGATGTTCAAGTGTTTCCAAAAATATTTTTTATTGTAGAAGCAACTGGAAGATTACTTGACAAAAATACTAAAGATGCCCATGTACAGAAACTACCATGCCACGGTAAGTACCCTCAGTGGGCCTGAAGGAACCGATGAGATCCTGAGCTGTAGCTAACTTTGGATAATTTCATGAACTTAAGCGCTTTTGGCTCTTGAGCCGCACTAAATTAGTAAGGACAAAATTGCATTGGCAGGTGATCTGGATCCAGCTTACAGTGATGATACTGCTGTTCCTAAAATATTCGGTAGAACTTGGTATGTCTGTGGCAATAGAGTGAAATGAAGTTGAAATGCGACCATGGGTTAGATACCTAGAAATCAGCCCTCTTCTCCGTGAAACCATAAAACATTTCAACACAAACTGTCAAGCAGGGTTGCACACCCCCAGATTATACGGAACATAACTTCACTGCTCTCTGATTGGTCTTTTCCTGTGAAAGTGAGAAGCATGGGAAAACTAGGGAAAGAAAGACCTCTTGCAAAATGTAAGAAAAGAGCAGAGACCAGTCGGGCCCAGAAGAGCCACAGGGGCTGAGCCAGGAAGGCCTGCCGCCAGCCAGCAGGAGGAAGCTGGCTTTGCAGGGTCAGCAAACTGAGAACTTTGATTCGGAGAGGCCCTCGATGGGGAGGGGAGTGTTTTTAAAAGATTAGCTTTCAGTTCTGCTGAGGTCTGAACAAGGGCGAATGCCTGGATTGTGATATTCCTCTCTGGTAGCGCAGACAGTGAGGTTGACCACACGGAAGTGTTGTGTGTAGAAGGTATGAGCCCGCACAGGTGCGACTTGGCCTCTGCCCTGAGAATGGTGGGCCATAAACATTGGGACTGAGGAGGGGAGAGGAAGGGAAAGTGCCTGGCTCTGCTGTTTTTTTGTGTGAGAGCTTCCCCACTGCTGTCTGCGGGGGTCCAACATGTACCCAGCTGCTCCCTGTTTACACACATGGCCCCAGCCAGGCTCTCATGCTTCCGTGGTGGCCTGAAGTGCGGTGGTCATGAACTTGAGGAGCCTTTCAGGGCTTGGTAATCCTGGCATTTTAGTAAATCCACCAGTGCGGGTCTCACCTGTAGCTCTCTAGAGAAGAATGGCAAGGCGTCTTATTCCATCTAGGACTTAGGAATTTGTAGTGTCAACAACCGCCACTATTTTAGCTAGGTACGCGGTTCCCAGCTGTGCTCTCTGCGCTCAGGAGAACTGCCCCTTGACCGCACAGCTGTGCAGATGTGACCTGACACCCATATGCACTGCCCTCCCTTTCTCTTGCTCCTCTGCCCACGACCTGACTTGCACCGCTGCTTTTGGCTTAGAGTAGCAGTTGGTGAGCCCAGACTTCTGCCCTCCCAGCCTCATCGTTACGTCAGAGTGTTATGCGGACTGAAGGATGTGTGGATCTTAAAAAGATGTTCGCTTTAATTACTTCTCCAGTCACAAAAAGATCTTTTCAAACTGAAGCCACGTTGTATCTATAGACCCCAGGCTACCTTAGAAGCACAGCCTTTGGAGGAGAAAACCTAGCTCCTGACCTAAGGAACATACCCTTCTCTCTTGTTCCTGAGGTTGGCCCGATGGTCCCTCCCTAATGATTCAAGCAAGGGTACAACTGATACATCTTAATTCGCAGACATTTCCCCTCATGGTAAATTTCGCCCAGCCTCAAGACCAGATACACAGATTGCATATCGTTTTGTAAAATTAGATTACTGTCTCTGCATTTCCTGTAACATCGTATGCCCAGCTATGTCTCTCTCCAACTGACTTTTTGACACATGATCTCTCACTGAACCTGGAACTCACCAAGGTTGGCTGACGGTGGAACTCCCTCCTCCAAGGCCTGGGATTGCAGACACTTGCTGCCATGCCCAGGGTTTTATATGGGTGCTGGGCTCTGAACTCAGGTTCTCATGTTGACAAGATAAGCACTTACCCACTGAGCCGTCTTCTCAGCCCTTAACTCAGACAAACCATGGGCCACAAGTCAGGGGACCGGATACATAGGTGTTTAACTCTAGGACTGTGCAGATCTGTGTCTGAGAGCTGGGGATGTGACTCAGTTTATAGAGCGCCCCCTAGTTCAAGGCCTAGAACTGCACAAACCAGTTATAGTGGTGCAGTGCTGTATCCCCAGTTCTCAGCAGGGAGAAGAAAGTGAGGGAATTGCAGATTCAAGATTGTCTGCAGCTGCATAGTTTGAGGGCACCCTCGGCTAATTTCACAGATGAGACCCCCTCCCCCCCATCTCAAACAAACCTACAAAACAGCAAAATGAACACCTGTCTTTGGAACCTGTGTTTTTAAACAGTAGTTTGGCTGATTCGCATCAGGAGGATTTGGGAGCTAAGTTAAGCTAAGCATAGCTAAGTTGCTATGGTGACAGATGTCAAAGGCCCAAGATGGAGTTGCTTTTGCAGTTTTGCTTTAGGAGGGTTTACCCAGAGGGAGCTGGGCTAGGCCTTGAAGCTTTTGAAGCTGGCCAGGACTAGTTCTTCCCGTCTTTACACCTTCCTTGGTTGATTGTTGATTTTGCATGCAGACAGACAGATAACGACCTTTCCTCCAGGGTTCGTGGAGACTTCTTTTGTCTTTATTTCCTTCTTTTAGCTCTGACAGAGTAGCCCAGCGTTCAATGTCAGTCTCCCCAGGGAGAAGGCCTCATTAGTTCTTACTAATTTGTAAAAATGGCCAAACGTGTCAATGCAAAAATGCAGCGCTCACCTCACAGGGAATAACAGGTGATTTTGGAGCCAAACATGAGTAGATCACACGTTGGGAACACAGACTCAGGCTTCCCCAGATACCATGTTCCCCCGTGGAAGTGGTTATGTGAGACTTTAATAATTACAGAGCAAAGAACATCCCCAGTCAAAGTTTATCCACCGTGGGGACCACAGGTACGCAGGTGACTACAAAGCGGGCGGCTCAGACATAGCTTTAGGTAATATTTGATGAGTTTCTTAGCCTTTGGACTTACGGGAGCTAGTGGCTGGTTAAGTTTGCCTTGTGAATCTTTGATAGTCTCAGGGAAGTTAGGTCAGACACCGGGGATGACAATGGCTGGTTTTCAAAGGGACACTGAATAGGCCAAGATAATTTGACTGTGGTCTGCAATGTTCTATCTCGCCATAATTGGTCATTTGGTCTTGTGGAATCTTTAACTCAAGGACAGTGTTTCCCTCTTTTTATCATCCTTTTTGAGACTATCACAGTGTGTTTCCCTTCTATGTGCACGCACACACACACACACACACACACACACACTTGCAAGCGCATGCGCGCACGCACACACACAGTGTCTATCTGACTGAGCTGTGCAACACCACGCAGCAAAAGGCAAGCAGGAATTCTTGTGGTCTGCAATTCTTCTAGGATTGGGTGTCATACAGAATTCACAATTAGGGCAGTTTAGGTGCTAATTGGAAAATGCTTTTCTCCCAGAGAATTAAAAGAAGTGGGATAAATAACAGTAAATGTGTTGTTCCCCTTAAGATTAAAATCTGGACATAGAACAAAATGTCCAGTTTCTGAGACAAGGCCACAAACTCCTGGGAGCCCACAGCAGTCTGGACTGTCAAGAAGCCAGTATTAAGATGACTTCTCTCCAGATTAGCTTGAAAGCTTAGATAAAGCATTATAAACACCTCTTGGATCAATAATTCTGAGTTCCCTTCCTCCTCCCTTTATAGGGCAAATAAAATTAACTGGAGGTAAGGAATAAAGAGGCACCGTTTCCATAGCAACAGAGAGAAGCTGTGCTGATTTGAAAGGCTGCATTTTCAAATGAAATGATTTGTATATTGTTTTTCCATGACCGAATCCTTGCAGCAGTGGCGGTGGGGCACATGGATGTGAGCCTTTGTCCACCCTCTTCCTTCTCTCCGTAGTTAGGATGTTTTCATCTCCTACAGCTGTGTAAGCTGCTGCGTACAGGAGAGAGGCAGCAATCTTTGGAGTACCTGGGCCTGTCTCTCCCCATCCCTACCTGCATGAGGTCCTGAGGGAAGCTCGTGTCTTCCTGTGTCTTATGTTTACTGTTCTGTCATCTTTTCAATTCTGCCACTTGAGGCCTGAAGGGGGCTTCTGGAGATTGCTCTCCCTTATAACACCAAGATGGCCAAAAAGGACATTGTAGACATGATTGATAAATCATCTCCGTAGCGGTTGCTACCCAGAGCATTTACAGTTTGCTGGTTGGCATGGAAGCCTTGGCACTCCCTCATTTTGCTAGCTTTTAAGTAGCCAGTTGTTGGTAAGGCACGGTGGCATTTTGTGCCAGAAACCCCTTCCCACCCAGTGCCAGGAACATTTGTAATTGAATTTGTTGCAGCTGTCTCTTCTTCTGAAATGAAACCAAGACAATATCGATTAGTTCTTTACTCAGTAAGCTCTGTGGGAGACTGCTCAGACAAACTGGTTTTTAGTTTTAGTCTGGGCAGCACCTGTCTCAGTGGAGGCCGAGTTCTCACTACTGACGAACCACCGAGAAGACTACAACATCATCTTTGAAACTTTGTGCTTTGCTAATTAGTTTGGCCTCTCACGCACCTCGGCACATTCGCTTTCAGTGTGATTAGGTCTGTAGTAGATGCAGATGGTGGAGCAGCCTCTCCTCTATTGCACCGTGTGTAAGCTATCAAGACCCCCCCCTTTTATGGTGTGTGTGTGTGTGTGTGCATGTGCACACACGTGTGTACGTACCGGGCATATATTTGTTCCACCACATTCCCATGAAGGTCAGAGGGCATCTTCCAGGCATCTGTTCTATCATGAAAGACGGAGGTTGAACTCAGGGCCTTAGGCCAGTGCAGCAGGTGCCTTTACCCACAGAGCCAAGCTGCTAGCCCTGGTGTGGGCGTTTTGAAACTGGATCTCACGATGTAGCCTTAGCTAGCCCAGAATTTACTGTATAGACCAAGGTGACCTTAAAATTGTAGTAATCCTTCTGTCTCAGTTTTCTGAAGAAAATTCTAAATTTTAAATTAACATGCACGAGAGATGGCTCAGTGGGTAAAAGTTCTTGCTACCAAGCCTTATCTCCGGGACTCACACGCTGTAGGAGAGAGTCCATTCCCGAAAGTTGAAATCTGACCAACATACAGGAGCCATGGCAATCGAGTGTACACACACACACACACACACACACACACGTATACACACCAAATAAACAAAACTATTTTTTAAAAGAAAGTATCTATGTATTAATGGACATGTGATACCCTTAGTTATTTTTTTAATTGTTTGAGACAGTGTCTCATGTAGCCCAGGCTAGTCTCCTGCTTGCTATGTAAGAGAGGCTGAACTTGACTGAGACCAGGGTCCAGAATTACAGGCATGCAGTACCACACCTGTGTTGTTGAATATTAGCTGAAGATGTGTTACACTTGTTTATGCTGTCGAACATTTGTTTAATGATGCAAAGATGTGTTGCATTCTTTTATGTTGCATAACTTTGTGAAGCTGTGTTACTTTGCCTGTCTAAACACCGGATTGGTCTAGTAAAGAGTTAATGGCTAATAGCTAGGAAGGAGAAAGGATAGGTGGGGCTGACATGCATAAAGAATAAATAGGAGAAAAAAACCAGAAGGAACGAGAAAAGGAGAGAAGACACCAGGGACCAGCTACCCAACTACATAGCCAGCCATGAAATAAGAGGTAAAGAAAGATATATAAAATAGAGAAAGATAAAATCCCAGAGGCAAAAGATAGTTGGGGTAATTTAAGAAAAGTTGGCTGGAAACACGTCAGTCTAAGGCCAGGCATTCATGAGGAAGAATAAACCTCCATTTGGTTTATTCGGGAGCTGGGTGGTGGGCCCCTCAACGAGTAAAGAACAAGAGCAAAGAGGAAAAAAACAAAACAAAAACACAACTACACACCTATTTACTGTTAGTTATTTTTTTTGTTGTTGTTGGTTTTTGAGACAGGGGCTTAAGGTGAAGACCAGGCTGACCTGTGGCTTGCAGGGATCTTTCCCGTAGCCTTCTGACTGTCGGGTTACAGACGTATATACCACACACTGGGCTGTCAGGTTACAGATGTGTGTACCACACGCCGGGCTGTCGGGTTACAGATGTGTGTACCACACGCCGGGCTGTCGGGTTACAGATGTGTGTACCACACACTGGGCTGTCAGGGTTACAGATGTGTGTACCACAATACGGGCTGTCGGGTTACAGATGTGTGTACCACACGCCGGGCTGTCGGGTTACAGATGTGTGTACCTCACACTGGGCTGTCAGAGTTACAGATGTGTGTACCACTCACTGGGCTGTCAGGGTTACAGATGTGTGTACCACACACAGACTGTCAGGGTTATAGATGTGTGTACCACATGCTGGGCTGTCAAGGTTACAGATGTATGTACCACACACAGACTATCGGGTTTACAGATGTGTGTACCACACACAGACTGTCGGGGTTACAGATGTGTGTACCACACGCTGGGCTGGCTTTCCTGGATTGTTGCTTCCATGTCTTATTCTTGCATTTACAAGTTCTGTGAAGTTACACAAATTCTCTGTCCCACAGTAATAATTTCTTATCAGGATAGACATCATCTGTCTGCTCCTTAGAGATAAACTGAAAGGCTATGTTTTAGGATTCCAAAAGATTTTGGATCTCACACTGACAACCTGTCGTTTCTAAGTAGCTACATTTTCTGGCTGAATTTCTTCACAAATCAGATAGAAAATGGGTAGAGCTGAGTCAGTATATTTTACATGAGAGATAAAAACCTAGACTTTCAGGATCCTTCTTTTTAAAATGCCGTGTGGAGATAGATTCAGTGGGGAATCGGGGGGAATTTTAAAAAGTTATTTAATCCTTTTAAATGTAAAGTTTACTTTTCCCAAAAGACATGCAAGTCTTGAAAGTCCTCACATAACTGAGGCAATTTTTTTTGCCTGCAAATTTCATGATTTTCTTTTCTTCTTTATATTGAGCCGTATATTTTTCTCCGCTCCCCTCCTTTCCTCTCTCCTCCCCTCTGCCCTCTCCCATGGTCCCCATGCTCCCATTTACTAAGGAGATCTTGTCTTTTTCTATTTCCCATGTAGATTAGATCCACGATTGCTGTGACAGTTTTTTTTTCAAGGTTGTTTTTTTAAAACACAGACAAACATTTCAAGGAAATCTGCTGTTTTCTTTTGTTAATCCAGTTAGAAGCCAGGTACGGCTTCCTCTACCGATCCAGCCCCACCCCGCTCCAGGGTTTTAGGACTACCACATGACTGGATGATTCTCCCACTGGACCCTTTGCTGGTGTAATGTCCGATCTGCTTCCCCACCCTGGGTAAATACCTTCCCTGTCAAGGGTTTCTGTTTTGAATACACTCTGTGGCAAGAGATGACTTTGAACTTCTGATTTTTCTGCCTCCACCGCGCTAGTGCTGGGACTGCAGGTGTGTAGCACAGCGATCAGTTTATGAAGCGCTGGGGACAGAAGGCAGCCCTCTGCCAGCTGAGCTACATTCCCAGCTTATCTTGGTTACCTCTTTGGCTATTGCTGACGTGATCCAAGCATCACCGGCACACCTGGGCTGACAACGCTTCAAAGAGAAACTTGTAAACAGGGAACATTCCGTGTTCATTTCTAGCATGCGAGCATTTTCTGAGACAAGCCCTGGCCTATGATAAGCACTGCATGTGATAAATTCCCATCTTCCCTCTCATCCTCCATGTTTGCAGCCTGCCCTCTCCTCATTATTATATGCAGGGAACTCATCTAAATAAGATAAATGTTGAGCTGGGTATGGTGGTGCACACGTGATTCCTGCATTCAGGAGGCTGAAGATGTGAGATCTGAGGTCATTCTGGGCTACCTAGGTAACACTTGTCTCAAAATCAAAACACAATAACAACACAGAGAGGGGGGGAGGGAGGGAGGGAGAGAGAGAGAGAGAGATTAAGAACACAAACAGAGATGAATGTTGAATGACATACTGACGTTGGTTTGGTTTGATTTGGTATCAGTTCTATTATCCCAGGCTATATGGTCTCGGCGGCTTAGTTTCCCTAAACCACCACGAATTGGAAGATTAGAACTTTTGTGCCAAATTGAGTTCACTGACTGTTTTTGTGTGTTTTCTCTTAAGACTTCCTTCCTTCCTTCCTTCCTTCCTTCCTTCCTTCCTTCCTTCCTT
>JABTXL010006032.1:1001238-1020809 GCA_025134845.1 Neodon shergylaensis
CTTCCTTCCTTCCTTCCTTCCTTCCTTCCTTCCTTCCTTCCTTCCTTCCTTCCTTCCTTCCTTCCTTTCTGTTGGGTCTATGGAGGTCGTGCAAAAATGGGGGACAGACCTCCAAAGTCTATTAAACCAGAAGCAAACTTTATTCCAGGAAAAAAGTAAAAAATTAAAAAATAAATCTCCACGGGGCACAAAAAGCTTAGCAGCTAGCTGGGACAACAGCCCAGAGATGGACTTGTAAGGCTGTGGCAATGGGCTATTTCCAGACTCCCCTTTTTTATAGCAAGCAGCAACCATTAGGCATGAACAAAAGAATTTTTACAATCTCGAGGTAAAACTCAGATAGAAATAGCCTCTTTTATAATTTCCATTACCAGGGTCTTCTAGTTAGGCTAGTGTTTGTATTTAGCCCATTGCTTCCCTCTGGCACTTACTGGTTTTTGTCGAAGCTCTGCACCCCCCTGATACAGCCAGTTTCGCACAGCAGGGAGGGCATGGGAAAATTCACAACCAAAACGTCAGGTACATCCCATCATTTAAAAGTTAACTCAGCAAACATCGATTGCTGGTCATGAGTGGCCAGGGGTTATCTGAAAGCAGAGGGCCGCTTCAGCCTTGCAGACAGAGCTATGGGTTGTAAAGCAAAGTAACCCACTGTTAGAAGTTAATCCTTAAGCTGCCTAGAAAGCGGCTGGCAGCCTGCTCTCATTCTCCTAGGCTTACAACTTTAGGCTTCTTTATTTCTACATTCTTATTTCTGGAATCTACATTTCTATATTCTTATTCTTGAACTTTTCACTTTCTGTCTTAGTTTCTGTCTTGAGACAGGGCCTCATGTAGTCCGTGCTAGCCTTGAACTCAATATATAGCTGAGGATGACTTTGAATTTTTGGTCCCCAGATTTACCCCCCAGTAGCTGAGACCTGGTTTTATATTTGCATCTGGTGTTCACAAAGTCTTTCTCGTTTCAGCCACACGCACATGTTTGTCCTCAGTCTGTGTTCACACCACAGGGGAGGATTGGGCGTTAGTGACAAAGGGTCAAGGGCACACAGATCAAAATATTTGTTGTTTTAATGCAAAAAGCTCCACCTACCCTTGCTATTAAGCTTAGTCTCCTTTTTCTGTTGGGAAAATATCAAAGCATGTTTAAGAGAATCGTGAAGAAGCATTTAATACAATGTGAGCCTGTAGAAAGCCCTTAGTAAATGGTACCCATGAGAGTCATTAGCTTCCTTCCCAACTCCTGAGAAGTGATTCTGCCAATGGGGCTGGTAGCTCAGCTCTGTAAGCTAAGATTCTCCAGAGCTTGAGGAGGAAGGTTCAAGGCCTGGGCCACAGAGTGACTCCAGGTCCAGCTGTATCCAGGGAAAGTCCGTCTCCAAGGAAAGAGCCTTGGAACATGGCTCAGCGGTAGGGCCCCTGCCAGGTGTGTGTGAAGACCTGGGTTCAACCCCTAACACCTAGCACTGGGCGAAATTCTGCTGCACCTCATGCTGCTGGTCTCTTTGATCTCCAGAGGGTTTGATTCAGAGCAGGTCTCCATCTCTGTTCTGCAGCTCGACCGCATCTGTCCGTCCTTTCCCTCGTCCCCCACTTCCACATGCCCCCAGTCTACCTTCTAGAACCCTTGCCATTTTTCTCTTCATGCGCGCCTTATTTTGTATACACTGTACCACGAAACCCTCTCCCCGGCAATGAAAATGGAAAAGAAAACAGCGGTTGGGAGTAGCTGCCCTCTACAGTCTGCAGTGTTCTGTCTCCATCCATCCCGTGGTGCACAGCACTTTCTTGATTGTGTGCTCATTATGCAATTCCTTTTCATTTTTTCTTTTTGGAAACAGAGTCTTATGTAGCCCAGGCTGACCTGGAATGTACTTTACTGTGTAGTATGGTTAACCTTGAACTCCTGATCCTCATTCCTTCTCTCGAGAGCTGGATTACGGTGTGAACCAAAGCATTTATACCTAGTGGTTCCTAATACATGGCTCATGCAACTCATGAATGTCTTGTTTTTCTTCTTCCCTTCCTTCTCCCTGATGTTTTCTATGTTTTCTTTCCTTCGGATTTGCTTTGTTTTCTAAAGTGTTTCTTATGGTTTCTTTCTTTTTTTTTTTTTCCTTTTTTTTTTTTTTTCAGACAGAGTTCCTTGATGTCAGCCAGCTGTCTTTCATCCATGATTTGGGACCAAAGGGCCTGTAAGTTCCAGGGTTGGATCTTTATGGAAATGTGTACGGAAGCCGGTGGGTATGGATGCCTGATGCCACAGCTGGTGACAATGATGGGCAGCTAGCCCTTCCCTTCCTGGGACTTCTCCCGCCCCACTAGTGAGATGCTCACATGGAGCAGAGCGCCCCCTGCAGGAAGCAGGGGCAGCAGCTATCTCCTCTTTCCGGTGGACTAGGAACTCTCAGTCTATATAGTCAGTACTCTCCCAGCTGGGAGGATCAAGTGCATAAGATGCCTCCTCCCAGTCTCGTCCGCAAGCTGTTACCACCCCTTTCCTAAGTACGTCAGGGCAGTGCTCTGTCCCACGCGCTGTATAAATAGACTGGGGATCGACCCAGTGGCTGTTTTCCCTTTTCAATCATTATTTTTACTGATTTTAATTGTGCGTGCATGTATATTTGTATGTGGGTCTGTGCACACAAGTGCAGGTGCCTCTGTAGAGGGCGTCTGGTCCCTGGACTTATGCGTGGCTGTGAGCCGAATGACGTGGGTGCTGGGTCCTCCGCAAGAGCAATGGGCGTTTTTACTCACTGAGCCATTGCTCCAGCTCCACAACTTACACTTTTAATTTTAGTTAAGCGCAATGCTAGTAGCTATTTCAGAATTATCTTTCTTAAGTTATTGTTATTGCACATCTTTCAAATTAAGATGTTGAGTTTTTGTTTGTTTGTTTTGAGACAGGGTCTCGTGTAGCCTAGGCTTGCCTAGAACTCTTTTATGTAGCTTGGGATGACCATGAACTACTGATTCCCCTGTTTCTACTACCCAAAGCCTGGGTTGATAGGCATGGGCTACCATGCCCAGCAAAATACCCCACTTGCATAGCCAGTAGCTTTGGTCTCCTTACTTTATATGGCTCGATTGATCACTGTGTGTGATGCCGTGTAGAAATGTGTAAGACCCTGGGGGACCCCAAACCCCATCTCAGCTGCAGCCACGATGGCTACAGGGAGGATTTATCCTTAAGATCCTGGAGCCAGGGTACAAAAAGCCTACATTGTGCTCAACAGAATCACCGGCCCACAAAGGCCGAAAGGGCTACATTTGAACAAGTGTCTGTAAGAGTCTCTGCTGGTGGGCTCTACCTGATAGAGAGCAGTGACCAAGGGGAGGGTGAAGGGAGGGACAAGGGGGATGTGTTGGGTAGGGGTGGGGAGGGAGTTACGTGAGAGATGGTTTATATAGTCCCTGGCTGTGGGGCTGAACAAGGCATGTGTGAACTGTAATTGCGAACTTCATGACTTGATGTGGTCTCTCCTTCAGGGAGGGGATGATCATGAAAAGGTCCGGGGGACACAGGATACCAGGTCTGAATTGCTGTGGCCAGGGAAGAGCCTGCTACCGCTGGTCAAAAAGGTAGGACTCGCAGGCGAGTTCTGTGTATATGATTGAATACATTGAGCATCGGGGTGTTTATATACTCACTCTGCTTGTTTGTTTTGTTTTGACTCAGCCACAGTGTGTCTAGGTGAACCCTGAACTCCTGGTTGTAACAGTATTTTCTTTTTTTTTCTTTTTTTGTTTTTTTTGAGACAGGGTTTCTCTGTGGCTTTGGAGCCTATCCTGGAACTAGCTCTGTAGACCAGGCTGGTCTCGAACTCACAGAGATCCGCCTGCCTCTGCCTCCCGAGTGCTGGGATTAAAGGCGTGCGCCACCACCGCCCGACCTGTAACAGTATTTTCTTATTGGAACTGCAGGTCACAAATAACAGCACAGAGACTTACTATTAATCATGAATGCTCAGCCTTAGCTTAGGCTTGTGCCTAACTAGTTCTTATAACTTAAATTAATCTTTTTTGCTTGTTTGTTTGTTTTTTTGAGATAGTGTTTCTCTGTATGATGGAGGAGGGACATCTGTCTATGTGTTACTTTCATTGGTTAATAAAGAAACTGCCTTGGCCTTTTGATAGGACAGAAAATTAGGTAGGCAGAGTAAACAGAACAGAATGCTGGGAAGAAGGCAGTGAGGCAGATGCTATAGCTCTCCTCTCCAAGATGGACGCAGGTTAAGATCCTTCCCGGTAAGCCACCACTTCGTGGTGCTACACTCATTAATAGAAATGGGTTAATCAAGATGTGAGAATTAGCTGGGTAGTGGTGGCACAGGCCTTTAATCCCAGCACTCAGGAGGCAGAGGCAGGCAGATCTCTGTGAGTTCGAGGCCAGCCTGGTCTAGAAGAGCTAGTTCCAGGACAGGAACCAAAAGCTACAGAGAAACTCTGTCTCGAAAATCAAAAAAAAAAAAAGATGTGAGAGTTAACCCATAAGAGGCTAGAGCTGATGGGCCAAGCAGTGTTTAAAAGAATACAGTTTCCATGTAATTATTTTGGGTAAAGCTAGCCAGTGGCTGGGAGCTGAGCAGTGGGAAGCGGCCTACCGCTCCTTCTACATCTGTAGGTTTTGGAGCCTGGGTAGCTTTTGTATACCAGGCTGGCCTTGAACTCACACAGATCCACCTACCTCTGCCTTCCTAGAGCTGGGATTAAAGGCCTGTGCCACCACCACCCAGCTAAACTCACAGATTCGCCTGCCTCTGCCTCCTGAGTGCTGGGATTAAAGGCGTGCGCCACCACCGCCTAGCCTAAACCCATATTTTTAAATCTGCATTCTGGCTTATAGTTTCTTACCTTATCTCTGTATTGCTTCCTCCGAGTCCGGCTGGTGACTCAGCTTTTCTTCTTCCCAGAGTTCTCTCTCTGCCCAGAAGTCGCTCCTATACTTCCTGCCTAGCTATTGGTCGTTCAGTATTCTATTACACCAATCACAGTGATGCATCTTCAGACAGTGTACAAGTAGCCTCGGCACTCCTTCCTCCCCTTCCCACGCGGGGCATTCCAGATGTTTACCACCTACCACCACGTCCAGCTCTCGAACGTGACCTTGAATCTGCTTAGAATATAAGCAGTGGTATAGGAAAGCCAGAGACTTGCTCTTGTCTTCTTACCCTCAGCTGTATGGAACACTGGGTAGAGGTTTAGCTAGGGATACAGGGAGTTTTTTAGGGAAGAAGTAGCAGAGGAAGACAGGTAGAAAGAACAGGGATGAAAGCTCCCGAGAATCATGGGTAACATAAGCTAGCCATGCAAGCAGGAAAAGGATGAAGTTGCAGGACTTGGCCGCCAGGGCTTCTTTTCTCCAGTGGTGGCTTCTGGAGGTGGCTTTCCCAGCCTCCTGTGGCTCCTCCTCTTTCCCTACGTCATCTGCTGCCTGTCACATCTTCCTACACGTATGCTTTAAACTCTGGTGATTTTTTTATTTCCCAGAAACTCTGGGCTGCCAGAGTTCTGGCAGCAGTTCTGGCGAGCAGACCAGACTGGAAGAGTCAGTGGAGTCGTCAGCGGTCAGCACCACTTTGTTGGGGTGACTCATACATGCCAGTAACTAATGAAGGAATCAGTCAGTAACTGAACTGTGCGACCGTGGTGTGCTGTCACCTACCCAACTAAAATGCTCTGCGAGATTCCAACATCTTACATTGATACAAATAAAATATACACACAGTAGGAGACTTCAGCCTTTTAAACAATCCATGAACGAATCCTTACTAAAGCTGCTAGCCGCTCTAGAAGGAAGCCCGCGGGCTCACGGAGCTCTGAGGGAAACGAGAGGTCATATGGAAGTGGAGAAGTAGCAGACGTGGTTTGGATCTAGGTGGTGATCTGGATGATGTGATGGAGACTCTGGCAGTGTGATGGCAAGGGCGCTGGGGTCGCAGCACTGACTGTTGCCCCAGGAGTCCCGGCAAAGATCCTAAGGATCCAGTTCTGAGCTCTACCTCCCAGAGGAGGGCCGACAAGGGACAGTAAGGGAAGATTTTGTTACTGATGTAAACTTTGGGAGGAATCATGTTTCAATTGAAAAAAACTGTGGTTCTTCCTGGAAGGAGATTTTGCCATTTTAAATGTTGTGTAGAGACTATAGCCTCACCTCCATATTTGCATATTTATTGTCTCTGCCTGGCAGCCCTGCCTGTCCCTCTCCTGGCTTGCTATTGGCCACTCAGCTCTTTATTAGACCAATTTGCTGTTTTAGGCAGTCAAAAATAACACAGCTTCACAAAGTTAAATAAATGCAACATAAAAGAGTGCAACACATCTTTTCGTCGTTAAACAAATGTGCGACAGAATGAACAAGTGTAACACATCTTCAACTAATATTTCACAACAGTAGGCTGGCTGCCCCATCTCCTTGTGCCAATCAGGAAAAACAGCCTACACGAGAACCCAAATGGAGGCATCAAGACTATGTAGAAGGTAGATTTGTCTACATTGAATCTCTACTCGTAAAGTCCGTTGATACACCATGACTAGTAGTTTCAGTTGAGTTGTTCAAGATTTATCTTACATTTATCTACTTATTTGGGGTGGGGCCTGTGGTCTTTAGCTTGCAGCCCACCACTGTGGTCTTAGCTCTTGCTCTCTTGTCATTGCACACACATTTGTACCCAAACTCAAAGTGTTCCTTCTCTCAGTACCTTTGCTGCCTCTCTATTCAGCAGGATGACCTTGACCCTGCTTCCCTGGTTGAATCCCTTCCTACCCTTGACCAGACACCAACTCTCTACAGCCAGGACCAAGGTGCTGCTCCAGCACACATCACCCTTCTTCCCCTAGAACCTACCGGTTTATCCAGGACGGGTCCTGGCTGCTGCCTTCATGAGGCTCACCGGCACTCTGGGAACAAATATTTGAATGTTTTCTGTTTGGACTACGTTTATGTTGACATCCACTTTGCCACTCTCCTCCATTATGAAGCTCTGAGTGTAGCATTGAATGGAGCAGCTTTGAGAGCTACTTCTATACTGTTGAAAATTATTCATTAATGATCCTTAAACCAAAACTATTTTGAAGTGAACAACAGAATATGTGGAGTGTTGGATGTAGTTATTAAGTCTTCTAGATTCAGTTGCTTTTATGGTAGTTTATGTGAGCAAACACCGCCACGTTCCATTCCTCAGCAAGGGGCTCTTTAGTTCTTCCTGTTGACATCGGGGAAGTTCTTCCAGGAATGAATAAATTCTTTTTGATTGCTTGGTGTCCACACACAGAGAAGGACAACCGGAAGGCTTGTTTTTGTAGTAATTACTCTCCCTCCTGGGAATTAAACCCAGGACCCTGTGCGTGCTAGGCTAGCATTATGCCACTGAGCCATGTCCCACGCTCCTGTTTCCTGGCGATCTTTAAAAGGCACAGATCCATCAGGTGAGACATGACATTATATCTGTGATGACTTGATTAGTAACTGGCTTCCGTTACTCAGCTTTGAAAGCTCCTTCCGTCTTCTTCCAGGTGGTTAATAGTGAAGGATTCTTTTCTGCTGTACATGAAGCCAGACAGTGGGGCCATCGCCTTTGTCCTCCTCGTAGACAAAGAATTCAGAATAAAAGTGGGAAGAAAAGAAACAGAGACGAAATACGGACTCCGAATTGATAATCTTTCAAGGTAGAAATTTCTAATGTTTAAAATGTATTTTTCCCTTCCTCAAGGCCAAAATTTTTCCTTACCTATGAGGAGTAAATTAGATTTAAATGTTCATAATTGTTGCTTGGAGCTCATCCTCAATCAGAAGTAATGGAACTCTGTGTGTGTGTGTGTGGTGTGTGTGTGTGTGTGTGATGTGCATGTGTATTAATACAGGTACCTGCAGAGGTTAGAAGAGGATATTGGATCCCCTGGAGCTGGAGAACAAAGTTTGTCAACTCATCGACCAGTTTGTTTAATGAATCAATTGGCAGTTTGCATTTTAAAGTAATACAGTTTTATATAGTTTATAAATTAATATATTTTGTTAATGTGTAGGTTTCTTTCTGGCAGACTGTAATCATACCTTGAAAAAGTGTGTGTATGTGTGCATGTGTGTGTAATCACTCTCATCCATATGAATATTTATAATTTCTCTTTACACAGTTACAACAGGAATGTATATCTCCAATTACATGTTTGTATAGTATTACATGTATGCTTGTACAATACGTACATGCCTGCTTGTGTATGTGCATGTATGTAGGGTGATATGGGATAAAACAATATTGAGCTTCCTACTTTCCTTTCAGAAGGTAACTTTCAGGCTGTTACTGAAATGCCTTTGTTATTAGCCTCCTTATCTCCACTCCCTACACCAAGTGGATTGGTTTAACTCCAGGGTTCTCCAGGCTCCTTCCAGGCAGAAGTGTTCCTTGTCATCTTAGCCAACAAGACCAGCTTCTCCATTGTCTTAGGGTTGTTTATCTCTGTTTGTTTGAAGACACCCCTGCTACAGCCTCTCAGTTCTGTGTTGGCAGTTCTCTTTAAAATCCCTTCGCACACATTTATTTATTTATTTTTGCCTCCTCCCTCTTGCTTCTTCTATTACTTATTCACCCATTTATTGGTGTGTATGTGTTGAGTCATTCCTTTGCTTCCACTGCGTGGCTCTGGAGGATCAAAATCCCTTCATCAGACTTGGTGGCAGGTATGTCTACCCATGGAACCACCTCACTAGTATTTTTATTATTATTATTATTATTTATATACATGTGTGAATGAGGGTGCATGAGCGCCACTTCATACATATGGAAGCCACAGGGAAGCTTTGTGAAGCTGGTTTCTCTTCACACGGGTCCCAGCGTGGGATTAAGGTCATCAGGCTTGCCCTGCCCTGCTCTTGTCTGCTGAGCTATCTAGCCAGCCCTCGTTCCACCTCCCCCACCACTAGGCCTCTAATGATACCCATCTTTCCCACCCCAGCCCCTCTCACCTCCCTGTCCCCACACCCGCCAGTCCTCTGCTGGACAGAAGCTTTCAAAGGCCAACATCCATCTGTGCTATATCGAGAGGAATGGTTTGGGCGCCCTCGATCCTTATAAATAATTATAGAATCTGTGCATATGGCCCCTCCCTTGCTCTCCATGAGAACTGCCGTATACCCCACCCACCAAGCACTCAAACAGAAATGAAGCTCTGCTTCCCACTCAGTCCCATTTCTATCGGCACGGGGCATAGGACAGCTAGTGCAGGCTCCTTGTCCTTCGAACTTCAGTTCCAGTAACTGTTTTCACTCTTGGTAATAGCCATGTGGAGTGATTAATTTTCAAGCCAACCTACATCATTAAGACACATTTTCTAGGTTTCCTTAGCTTTGGAACCTGCCTTGTCCTCAGAGGGGTCCCCTTCTATTACAAGATGGCTGCTCAACACCCTCAAGCGCACTCAGCAGGAGGGAGGGAGTCTTTTCCCACACTGCTGGGTTCTCAGATCTACTCTCATGGGGTGGGGCTGACTTCTGTGCCCTTGCCCCAGCCTTCTAGGACTAGGGGAGTGGGGGATGCTACTTTGCATAGCTTTGCTGGCTTCCAAGAAGGAAAGGAGATCTCCTCTAAGGACAGCAGAAGTCGGGGTGGTCAGGGCAAAGGGACCAACAGCTCTGACAGAAGGGTTACCTCACTCTGTACCTGTTCCACAACTCTTCTCATTTCCCAGCACAGTTCAGTGTCTACATCAAACCCCTTCCCCTGTGCCTGACCAGAAAGTTCTGACCCAGTGAGCACTGTGAGGAACTCTACCGAGGTGTTTTAGACACTTGCTTTTCCAAACGTTCATTACCTAGAAATGTCGATTCCTGTTTGCTGCGGCGTGCTTCATCTTTAAATTTGTTTTAAGAGCTAGAACTCAGAGTAAACCTCCAATGCCCACGTTTGCTTTTCTTTAAAGGACACTGATTTTGAAGTGTAACAGCTACCGGCACGCTCGGTGGTGGGGAGGAGCCATAGAAGAGTTCATTCAGAAGCATGGCACGGACTTCCTCAGAGACCACCGCTTTGGTTCCTACGCCGCTGTCCACGATAACACTTTAGCTAAATGGTGAGGTGTTTTGCTGACAGGTGTTCTTCTAGTGTTATAATGGTTTAAATTTACCTGGAATCAGCCTCAAAACTAAACCAGTGGTTTGCTCAACTGATGGATCATATTTAAAGATATGATCGCAGCTTCAATTTTGGTTTTTGACCGTCTTTAATGGTGAGCTTACAGGCCTTTAGATTTTGATGTTTGGTTTGTTTTGTCAGAGAGGGTCTTGTGAAGCCCAGATGGACCTTGAACTCCTGATCCACCTGCCTCATCTCCCACAGGCTGTGACTGCAAGCCTGCATTACTGTGCCTAGGTAGAACTCTGGTTTTTAAGATCAGCTTCATGACCGGGTACATAGCACAGTTACTGTGTTTACTTAGCATGCATGAATTCCTGCTACTCCATAAAACCAGGCATGATGGCACAGTTTATAATCCCAACAACTGGAAAGGGGAAGCAAGCAGATCACTTCATAATGAGCAAGAGGCCGGACCTAGATACCCAAGATCCAGTCCTAAAAAGAAAAGCAAAGTGTAACTTCATATATCTCTTAAAGGTAAAATGGGGCTTTATTTAAATCATTTATTGTTTTCCCCCATGGATATGCGCTGGTCTGTTTGTAGGCTCAGATGGAAAACCTGTGTAATAAGGAGGTCCCATGAGAGTGATTGACAGGCTGACATCTAAACAAAGATGGCTTAGGTCTATCTTCTGCCTGCCTTTCCTGTGTAATAGATGGAGACATGTTTTCAATCTTGTTTCCAGTTACTCAAGGGGAAACAGTGGTAATGTAGACCAGGCAGAGCTTTCTATGCTTTGCCTTGGCCTAGGGTGTGTTTTTCTTTTTTGTCCTGTTTTATAAAATCAAAAAAAAAATCAAAAGAAACCAATGAACAAATTCTTTTTCTTCCAGGTACGTGAACGCCAAAGGTTACTTTGAAGATATCGCAAATGCAATGGAAGAGGCAACGGAGGAGATTTTCATCACGGATTGGTGGTTAGTATTTGTCCAGGAGAGTGCTGTCTAGAGGCATCTCTGTTTAGAAATGAGCTATTGGAGGATCCCACACTATGGAAGTCAACAGTAGTCATGATGGCTTGGCCAAGTCTCAATCAACTAAATAGTAGACTCCAGAGAAAGACTTCCAAATGCTCTATTGGTCCCTTGTCTAAATGCCATGACATAAACAGCATAGAGGAGGAAAGGTTTGTCTGGCTCACAATTTGAGGGTCCGCCCATCATGCTGTGGTGGGTAGACCTGGTGGCAGCCCATGAGGGGCTGTCGCTTGTCAGTTGGTATGCATGGTCATGAAGCAGAAGAGGTGAAGGCCTGTGCTCTACTCACATTCTCCTTTTGATCTACTCTGGAATGCCAGCCCATAGATGATGCTCTCCTGTATTTAGGGCAAGTCTTCCCACTTCAGTTAACCCAGTGTCAAAACTCCCTCATGGCCCTGCCCAAAGCTGTGTTTCCAAGGTGATTCCAGACTCTCTTAAGTGGACAACCAATGTTAACTATAGCAAATATCTTCTTAAAGTATTTAACATGAATAGTCTTGGAAGCAGACACGCAAATATTTGTGTTGGTATGCTACTGTGGAAGAGTGGCTGTCCAGACAGGAAGGCCCATCCTCTCTAGCTATCCGTCTCTTACCATGTCTTCCACTCGGTCCAGGAAGCAACTCCTGAACTTTTGCTTTGACACTGAAATAGTTGCTCTTGCTGTTACTGTTGAAAGGACTGGGTCTGGGCAGCTCTTCTGGCTTCCATCAGATTTTAACTGTCTCGCCTGTTGTGAAGACCCCCACAGGCGTCACGGTGCTCGCTTTACCGAAGTCACTGGAAATCTCCTATCTAAAGTTCATGAGTTCTCGGGAAATGCCACCTGTGGAGTTGGTGTTAGTTTGGTATTTGTAGTCTAACTTCAGTTCCAGCTACCATCATCTTAGAATGTTGAAGCCCATCACAGATTCCAACATTGGCTGATTTGGAGATGAAATGGCCAGGAATACGCTGTCCTTGTAGAAACGGAAGTGACTTTCTAAATGCACTCTACCCTTTGAGAGATACGGTCTTGCTTTGTAACCTGGGCAGACTGGGATTCACTGTATGGCCCAGGCTGGCCTTTAACTCCCAGCAGTCGTCCTGTCTCAGCATCCCACGTGCTGGGGATTTCTGACTTGAACCATGCCTGGCTCTGAAATTTTGCTTTCAGCTCTTTCTTACTTCTTTCAGATATTACTCATAGACGAAGCTTAAGAATCCCTTCCTGGTGTGTTTCCTTCTAATGCTAGACTAGGAGACAGGGAGAGAAATAGACGTGGGTGTCAGGTCCACGAGGGTGGCACAAAGATGGGGACAGACCACCAAATTCTAGTAAACTTTATTCCAGAAAAAAAGAAAAAGATAAAACACCGCAGGGCACAAAAGCTTGTCAACTAGCTGAGACCACAGCTGGAGTTTGGGCTGAAACTGTGGTACAAGTTGGTTTCTGAACTCCCCCTTTTTATAGCAAGAAATAAGACGCCTTAAACATGAACAAAGAAATTTTTACAATCTCGACATAAAACTCAGATACATATTGCCTTTCTTTACAATTTTCATTAACAGAGTTTCTCAGTTAAACTAGGTTTGTATTTAATCCATTGTTTTTTCCTGACTCTCCCTAATTGTGTTTACCGAAATTTCGCACCTCCCTAAGGCCGCCAGTTTCACTTAGCAGGGAAAATGCATAGCCGAAAAGTCCCGTCCATCCCATCCTCTGAAGGTTAACTCAGCTATCTCCATTGTTAATCAGGATGGCCATGGTGTTATCTTAGCGCTGACTCTTAGTTTGCAGAGGGATGCTTTGGTCTCATAAACAGAGCAGCCAGCTGTAAGATGAACTAACCCACTGCTGATAACAGCTCCTTAAGCAGCTGAGAAATAACTTACTGCGGATGATTGGTCCTTGAACTGCTGAGGAGGCTGCTAGTAGTTCGTTTAGGTTACAACTGCGTGTCGTTCTTTCTGCATTCTAACTTCTACATCCTAATTTCTGGTACCTACATTTCTATATTCCCATTTTTATTTCTAGACACTTCCATGGGAATTCTTCTAATCCTAGGTTAGGAGAGGGGGAGCAATGGACGTGGGGATTCTTCTAATCCTAAACTGGGAGACAGAGGAGAGCAATGGACGTGGGAAGCCATTTTCTGGTTCCCTTCAGTGCTATGGAAATCTGTAGCTCGGGGTCCTCTTTCCAATTTGGTGCTAGAGATGTTCTGAGAGAGATGATTCTTTGTCATAGATGGCTGTCTGCAGTATCTGTGGCTTTTTCCAGTTAGCTGTCAATAGCAGATCCCCTTCATGACAACCAGGTAGTCTGTAGTCATTGCCAAATACTGAATACTTTCTCAGAACTCAGGAAAGTACGTCCAAAGCTCAATGTCGTACTATATCCATCAAAACACCCCTAAAACTTCAGCCAGGACATGAGCGAGAGAAAGGAGCTTTTCCGATGATGCCATATTTTCTTGCAAGAAAGAAGCGTCTCTTTTGGAGGTTCTGGATGGTAAAATTCAGACTTCCATTTAAACTAGGAGACAGGGAGAGAAATAGACGTGGGTGTCGGGTCCATGAGGGTGGTACAAAGATGGGGACAGACCACCGAACTCAAACCTGGAAGCTGGAGCTGGAACCTACGTGATTTCTGCTCTACTTTCCGAAGCAGAGGGAATTAGGTCCTGTTTGTTCCGGCCACAGCCCTGGCGCGCATCTTACTTCAGCAGGCGTTTTGAAGTGAAGCCCTACAGTAACTTCCTCTGGGGTGAAGAGACTCCTCAGGGGCCATTATCCCGGAGTGTGTGCAAAGTGTCTTGTGGTTTTACTGTTTGTTTGTTTATTTATTATCAGTGATTCCTTTAAACAATGAGCATATTCTCATGTACTTTTTGGGTTCTTGTTTACTATTTTAGAGCCCCCTTTCCTTGTCCCTCTCCTCTCCCTTTGGCTCTGGAGAATTCCTTCTGGATTCGACTGTCTTAATTATCCAAGATTTTTTTTTCTTTTTCTTTTTTTTAGTTGCCTTTCTTTCTTTCTTTCTTTCTTTCTTTCTTTCTTTCTTTCTTTCTTTCTTTCTTTCTTTCTTTCTTTCTTTTCTGAGACAGGGTTTCTCTGTAGCTTTGGAGCCTGTCCTGGAATTAGCTCTTGTAGACCAGGCTGGCCTTGAACTCACCTGCCTCTGCCTCCTGAGTGCTGGGATTAAAGGGATGTGCCACCACCGTCTGGCCTAATTATTCAGGATCTTGTGTGTTCTGGTTAAACAGTGTATTTCATGCTGTCCTCCAGTACTTCTGGAAAAAAAAATTCAGCAATAAACTATTTTTCTCTTTAGTGCTTTCAAACTTTTCCAACTGTTTGGTTTTCAGCAGTTGGGTTATGATTTGGGAGGTTATCGTGTTTGGCACTCTGAGTTTCTTGAATTTATTGTCTTATGTCTCTAGCTAAATTTGAGATGGTCTTGCCATTGTTTCATCAGTCATAAAAATTTCCTCTTCTGCCAGGCGGTGGCGGCACATGCCTTTCCCAGCACTTGGGAGTCAAGACAGGCTGTGAGTTCAAGGCCAGGCAGGTCTATGGAGCATGTTCCAGGACAGGCTCCTAAGCAATGGAGAAACTCTGTCTCAAAAAACAAAAACAAACAAATTTCTTCTTCTAAAGGTTCCAATCTATAGACAGTCCTTCCTACTGTCTCCAAGACTAGCTTCATATTTTAAAATAATTTTTCTCTTGAAAGTTATATTGGATAATTTCTTTTTCTCTAAATTTACATTTATTATTTATTTTGTGTGCATGTGTAGGTTTGTGTGTGTACATGCATGTGCCACATGAGGTCAGAGGACAACATGCAGGCATCATGTTCTCACCACATGGGTCCCAGGCCTCAAACTCAGGTCATCAGGCTTGGTGGTCATCACTGTACCCACCAGCTACCTCCCCAGCCTCTATCAGTAGAAACTGATTTCTATTTAGCTACCTTCATAACCTTCATTCTGGTATTGAGTTTATGAAGCGAAGTCTGGTAATTTTTTTTCTCCTATTTTTGTGGTGATTGTCTTTTTATCTTAGAATTTTCTGATTCTGGATATCATTTGTTTCTCTGAGAGTTTCTCTCTTTCCATTCATCCTTACATTTAGTTGTATTTTTATATCTGCTAAGGGATTAGACTAGATAATCAGGCCAGGGAGATGACTCAGTGGGTAAAGGCACTTGCCACCACCATTCCTGATGACAAGATTCAGTACTGAAACCTACAGGGTTAAAGGAGAAAAGTAACTTGTACAAATTGTCCTCTGATCTCCAGATGTGCATTGCCCACACTCACACACACACACACACACACACACGAGAGAGAGAGAGAGAGAGAGAGAGAGAGAGAGAGAGAGAGAGAGGAAGAAAGAGTTTTTAAATACATGTAAAGTAAATAGTAACAATCTCAGCATCCATGATACCTATTGTTGGTATTTATTTCATGCAAATTGATTTTTTTGTTGCTGTGGGCCCAGTATTTTTTTTAAATTTTATTTTAGAAAAATTAACACGATGATTTAAGACTTTTAATCTTACTTAAATCTGTGGACAATGTTTTATTTCTTTTTTTCTTTTGTATTTTTTCTTTTCTTATCTTTTTTTTTTTTTTTGAGTCAGGATTTCTCTGTAGCCCTGGCTGTCCTGGAACTCACTCTGTCTGGCCTTAAACTCACAGAGATTCTCCTGTCTCTGCCTCTAGTATATTAGTATTAAAGGCATGTGACACTACCGCCTGGCATTTATTTATTTTTAATAGAGTGTTTTCTTTAGCTGGCAATGGCCTCATTTGGATTAAACAGAAAGTTAGTTCCGAGCAGCATTTGGGGTGCTTAACAATTCTTTGTAGATTTATTTCAATTTTGTGTGTATAAGTGTTTACTGGCATGCGTGTATATGCACCCTGTGCTGAGGCAAAAGAGGGTGTCAGATTTCCTGGAACAGGAGTTACAGGTGGCTGTGAATTATCTGTGAGTGCTGGGAATTGAACCTGGGTTCAGCAAGAGCGACGAATAACCAGGCCATCTCTCTATCCTCTAGGGATGGGGTTTTAAAGCCCGTTTTAGTTCCTGTGCCATTGCTCTGCTGTTGCCTGAGCTATATAATGTGCGCCACCTGGTGGTCCATCTGGGACATGGCCGCAACCTATTGGTTCAGTCTCAAATTCCTTGGATGAATTTTGCTGTGGTCAAATCCCTCAGGGGGCAGCTTGTGAAGGAGCCAGGAGACCGTAAACAGCTTCATGGGACCGCTTTCCGGAGCTCTCCCCTCTCCACGGTCGCCCAACTGTTTTCTAATTCCTCACAGCTTCCCTTATTTGTACACTCGCTTGAAATGGGAGTTTTGACTCACCCAACCCTAACATGTGATCCTGAAACAGGGCCAACGGAAGTAGCCATTGTGGACTTAGGTCACCGTCTTGGGCTCAGTTCTGACCTAACTGGATTCTTCTGTGCCTGTGGCCTCCCTGCTGCTGCCCTGGCCTCTGCAGGGCATCCTGTTCTTTCTTGTTAAGCTGGAACTAGACTTCTCTCTGCTAATCCCATTTTGAGGTTTTCCTTCCAGACCAAATCACCAATAAAATCGATTACATGTACTTCAGATTCCTTTTCTGCCCTTCACTTCGGTTAACAAGCATTGCATAGTTCATTTAAATTTTTAGTAGTGTTTTGTACTGATCCACATAGAGCTCTTCATAAAATTGCTTGTTATGCGTGTGTATGCATGTGTATGCATGTGCCCCAGCACCTATGTTGAGGACAGAGGACAACTTGCAGGAGTCGCTTCTCTTCTACCACATGGGTCGTTGGGATCGAGCTCAGGCTGTCAGGCTGTTACTCACTGAGCCATCTCACTAACCTCCGTTAGGGTCCTATATGTACATTTTGATAAATTTCTTAGTAAGCATTTCAATTTTTAAAAAAAATATTTATTTTTATTTTATGTGCATAGGTGGTTTGCTTGCATGTATATCTGTGTGGCTTTGAACTTGTGATCCTGCTGTCTTCACCTCCCAAATGTTGAGATTAGGGGTACGGATCTTGAATTATTTTTGCTTGGACATAATTTCTTCCATGAGTTTCTCATAGCCTTGGGGAAGAGATCTGACACGGTAGGCTTAGCAGCATGTGACTAGGTCTGGTCAGTGACACAGAGAATTTCCTCTTTTGTTTTAACCCTTTCCTTTTGTTTTTGTGTCTTCAGGTTAAGCCCAGAAATCTTCCTGAAACGCCCAGTGGTGGAAGGCAACCGCTGGAGGCTGGACTGCATCCTCAGGCGGAAAGCGGTGAGTACTGCCCCGGTGCACACAAATGTTTCTAAAATCCTTCACATAAGCGTGGAGCTGGGTCACAGCTGCAGTGCAGTGAGTACTGCCAGTACACACAAATGTTTCTAAAATCCTTCACATAGGCATGGAGCTGGGTCACAGCTGGAGAACTTGCTTAGCCTGTATGAGGCACTGGCTGGGTTTTATTCCAAGGAGCATAGGAAACCAACTATGGTGACACACACTTTTAATGACAGCCCTTAGGAGGTAGAAGAAGGATTAGGAGTTCAAAGCCAGCCTAGGCAGTATGGCAATGTCAAGGTCAGCCTGGGCCTTTTGAAAGTGTCTCAAAATAACTTTTTAAAAAATACATACTTACAACTTTTTACTTTAGAGCAGTGGTTCCCAGCCTTCCAAATGCTGCGACCCTTTAGTACAGTTCCTGATGTCGTGACCCCAAACCATAAAATTATTTTTGTTGTTACTTCATAGCTGTAACTCTTTTCCAATGGTCTTAGGCCACCCCCGTGAAAGGGTTGTTCAACACACGGCTTGAGAACCGCTGCTTTAGAGCTCGCAAACCAACACACACACACATACAACACATGCACACACATGAAACACATGCACATGTGCACACATTTGGGGAGACTTCCTGTTTACCAGTTCATTTTAGAGAAAAGCATATGGGGAGGGAAGATGGCTCAGTAGGTGAGAGCTTTTGCTGCCCAGTGTGGACTTGAGTTTGAATCTCCAGTATACCACAGTGTACCACAGTATACCACAGTGTACCACAGTATACCACAGTATACCACAGTGTACCATGGATACTCAGTGCACTTAGAACCCCAGAACTGTGTGAGATATATATATGAAAGCATTGCTGGCTTTGTTGACTCTGGCTCTGGGTTCAATGAGCAGTCCTGTTTCAGAGGAATAAGATGGGGAACGATAGAAATGGGATATTTATGTCTTTCCCTGGCCTCCACACACATGTATGTTGGCATATGCACCAAACACCCCTCCCCAATACACACATATCATAGGGGGAGGATATTAAAGACTGAAAACAGGCTCCATTGAAGCTAGCCCATAGAGTCTGGGTAAATACTGATATGTCCTTTTTGTTATAAATAAGTAAACAGTTGAAGCAGTGTAGCTACATGTATGTTGTCAATGAAGTCTGTTTATGTGACTATTTTAGAGTAAACCTGGACTTATTAATCTTCTAAGTAGGGAATGCTAACCATGTTCCTCTGGTTTGAACCTGTCTTAGTTTTTCTCTCTAGTGAAGCATGTTCTAGCAGGTGTTTGGATTCCGTGTTACTGGGAGCAGTGTTTCTCCTCCTGGAGGTCTCCACACCATCCTCCTCCTCCTCTTTGTCCTTTCCCCATACCTCCCAGAGAGTTTCCATCAGTACCCAGACCTCATTGCCCATCCTAAGGAAAGAAGAGGTTTCCTTCTATCCATCCAGCATGGCCTCAATGGATAATGTAATCCATTCCATTCACAAAACGGGACACGCTGAGCCTGAGAAGTTCTAGTCACGTATTCCTCAGTCTATCTGTGATGTCTTTCCAGCCCAACCCAGCTAACGCTTACTGAAGGCTCTTGTCCTAGGCTCACACCTAGCCTTACCAACCAATTTCCTACCTGTTAAAGAATCCGGAACCCGCTCTGTTTTCCTTTTCTGCAAGCAGCCCCTCTCCCAATTCTCCTTAGGATTCCATGTCAGCAAACTTTTCCAGGCTTGGCCAGCAACCTTCACCCACACTGGCAGACCCTCCTGCACAATGTCTGAGAATTTATATTTTTTATGTTTCAGTCAACATGAGGTTGTTGAGCCGGGCGATGGTGGCGCACGCCTTTAATCCCAGCACTCGGGAGGCAGAGGCAGGCGGATCTCTGTGAACCAGCCTGGTCTACAGAGCTACAGAGCTAGTTCCAGGACAGGCTCCAAAGCCACAGAGAAACCCTGTCTCGAAAAACCCCCCCAAAAAAAAAAAACAAAAAAAACATGAGGTTGTTGAATGCTTCCCCATGTTTAGGAGCATGACTGATCATAAGAAAGTGTATGATGAATAAACTCTGTCATACATAAGCCGGGGCAGCGTAAAGATCCTCACGTGTGTCACTTCCCTGTGATCCACACGTGTGCAGCTTCCCTGTGATCCACACGTG
>JABTXL010006032.1:1020819-1040130 GCA_025134845.1 Neodon shergylaensis
CACCTTCCCTGTGATCCACACGTGTGCACCTTCCCTGTGATCCACACATGTGCAGCTTCCCTGTGGTTCACATGTGTGCTGCATCCCCATGATCCACATGTATACCACGTCCCCATGATCCACACATGTGCAGCTTCCCTGTGATCCACACGTGTGCCGCCTCCCTTTCCTGTAGAGAAGGCAGTTTCAGCAGACACCTCTGCCTCTTAAAAGGTTTCCGCCTCTTCTTCTGTGACTTTCCTTAAGCCTCATCTGTAGTGTTTCTTTGCAGCCATGGTGCTGGTAACCACACACAGTGGCCCTTTGTATTTTAGCCTGTTTTGGCTTTCCGTAACAGCATCCATCTGCTACAGAAAGAAACATCTCTGACGAGGGGTAAGAATAGCACTCATCTGAGCATAGAAGGATAAAATGTTTAGATGCATCTAGGCATTGTGCTGATTTAGGGGAGTGGCAATCGCACAGTCTCCTCTAGGTCTCCTCACTAGCCGTGGGAAGTTACGGCCAGTTAGCCACTGCTGAGAAAAGAATTGGTTTCCTCTAGAAAAGGACCCCCGTTGATTATTCAATACCAAATGGTCAACCCTAGACACATATACATACAAGTGGCATTAAATGGACTCAACAGGTTGTATGTGTGCATATGTAGGTGTGTGTGCACATGTGTTTAACAATAACAAAGCAAAAACGATAGAAATCATACATGGCATTAGAAGGAGGGCTCGGAGGCAGAGGAGGGGAATAGCGGGAGGGGAGCTGGCTGGGATCAGAGTACATCACACCGGTATGAAGGTCATAATGTGCACTTAACAAATGCTAATAAACTGAGGAGGAAATCCATAAGCATGTCAAATTCAGGGAGTACAGGGAGTGCACTAGGCAGAGCATCTCACACCCTGAGGGCTTTGGGGGAATTTAGGATGGGCAAATTCCACAGGTGCAATAAACCCTGAGAAAAGAGGGACATTCTGCTAGAGTACGGTGGCAGGTGCGGCTGGGCTCCCGCTGGGACGTGGCTGCAGCTGTGGGGCTGAGAGCCAAGCCGTTGACGTGGACTTTCTGCCGGAAGTTAGGATGCTTAGGGGAGGAGGGTGGGTCAACAAGGTGGAACTGGGATATGGTAGAGAAAGGAGCAAGGAGCGGGAACTTGGATTCAGAAAGCTGAAGTCTCCCTCCCTCCCTCCCTCCTTCCCTCCCTCCCTCCCATGCCCTCAATCTTCCTTCTTCACCCTCCCTCTTCCTTCTGTCACCTTCCCTCTCTTCCTTTGACTTCCTTCCTTCTCTCCTCTTTCTGTCTCCCCTCCCATACTCTCTCCTTCCTTACTGAACCACGATCAAGCCCAAACTCTTAGCTGGATGCAGCTCCACGAGTTGCATCCCCAAGCCTAGAGAGGTTCATTTGAGATGCCCAGAGTGCGAGGGGTCTGTAGACATCTGCATAGCCCAAGAAAGGTGGCAAATGTTGATCTGGGCTCAGGAGGGAGGCCTGCAGACCTGGCCCTCCGCCTCTTGCTGCCTGTTACCTGGCAAAGTTTGTCTGTTGCCCTCAGGGTCCCTGGCCTTTACATCACTGGCCTGGCTTCTTGTAGCTTTTTTTGTTTTGTTTTGTTTTGTTTTTTGTTTTTGTTTTGTTTTGTTTTTCAAGACAGGGTTTCTCTGTGGTTTTGGAGCCTGTCCTGGAACTAGCTCTTGTAGACCAGGCTGGTCTCGAACTCACAGAGATCCGCCTGCCTCTGCCTCCCGAGTGCTGGGATTAAAGGCGTGCACCACCACCGCCCGGCTCTTCTTGTAGCTTTTGACGCACCAACCCTGCTGAGGTCTCTGATGAACTCCCTAGCGAATGAACATCACAGCTTGATGACAGTGTTGTGTTCCCAGGTCAGGTGTTTTCCAAAGCTTGTCATCTTTAAATGATTTGTTTCTCGTTCCTGAGAAACGGTTGTGCTATGGAGGGTTAGTGCTTCTTGGCACATTTAGTGGAGTGGTCTCCTTCATCTCACTGCACTGAATTTGTACTTTTCTCGTAAAATTTTTACATTTGGATCATTCCAATCTGATACGTCGTATGCACATGAACATTGCTTCTCATATATAATTTAGCTTCTGAAAGCCATGTGCTAGGCTTGAAAACAATGGAGTGTAACATAATATTTATTTTTGTATTACTGTATCCCAGAGGTCTGTAAGGTTGATTAAAATGAAACATTTCCCTTCCGCCTGTACAGATTATTTTTTAAAATTTAAGAAGAATCTGCAAATTTCTCTGCTTCAGAGTGATGTGTAGATCAACATCGCTCACAAGAGCTGTGTTTTGTTTTTCTGGTAACAACTGAGCTGATAATCTCATCTTTCCCGGCTCTCATGATATGTGGTGGCCACAGTGCCAGTCCGTCTTGTCAGCAGGTTGTTCATTGCTCAGGTATCCTCCTGCCTCTGTTGCCACAGTTCCGCAGTAAGGACACCAGGAACCGAGAAGATAAGTTGCCTCACGCTATGGTCACCAGAACTCCTTGCCACAGTTGTGGGTGCATCAGTCTTAGAAATATGAGACTGGAAATTTTCCAGAGAAGTGAGCTGCCAGCTGTCAAAGGGTTTTGCTTTTCATAGTGAATTTGTCATCAAGTTTAGATTTTTTTTCCTTTTTTCACAAGACACAGACTGCTGGAGATATAGTCAGCCGTCAAAGAGGAAGATGTCCACACTAGAGAAGAGAGACAGAGAAATACCCCTCTACCCAGAATACCAGTGGGACCCTGAGTAGGAGGCTGGAAGGGCTTGCCAGGGAAGGGAGAGCGTATCTTTAACCTCCAGGACCAGATTTTAAGCAAAACTGTTTAAAAATACATAGATATTTATGTTGCGGTCGCCTACTGCTCCTTATCTTTAACTAGTGAGAATGTGATTACTCCTTTGAAGTGTATTTGTGTGTGCACACGGGTG
The DNA here is from genome assembly GCA_025134845.1 of Neodon shergylaensis. Classification (NCBI taxonomy): domain Eukaryota; kingdom Metazoa; phylum Chordata; class Mammalia; order Rodentia; family Cricetidae; genus Neodon; species Neodon shergylaensis. Next base: position 1,023,760 of record JABTXL010006032.1, read on the forward strand.
TGGAAGTCAGAGGACAGCTTGAGGGAGTTGTGGTTTCAAATTCAGGTATCTGGCTTGGAGGCAAAGGCCTTTACCCACTGAGCCGTGTGACAGGTCCGCTGTCTGCCCTGTTTTGGACACGAGATTTCATTTAGCCCAGGCTAACATCTAACTCTGAGCCTCTTGCCGCATCTTCTCAAGTGCTGGAATTGGATTTTGTCTGTCTTCATTTGTTTCCCATTTTCCTACAGTCTTGCACCCCAAGAGAAGTTCTTGGCAAACAGTGAATTGTTTTCTCTGGGGTGTGTTTGTATAACGTAATGACAGGCAACAGTCAAACTTGGCTGTGCTTTGGAAATACTTGGGCCATGCTACTTTGAATAATCAGAGAAGAAGCTGACTACGAAATTGGGTCTTGATCATTGTCTTCCTGTGTCTTTTGTGTATCCAAAGCCCGTCCGGCTCCATGCACCACCACACCTGGTTTATGTAGTGTTGGGGACTGAACCGAGGGCTTCGTGAGTGCCAGGCAAGCACGCTACCAACTGAGCTACCCCTCCAGTTTGTTGTCTTAACGAATTTCCTTAGTGTTTTAAGTGCTCATTGTGGCGGACTTTGACTTGTTTGGTTAGGTTTATTCTGAGGTAATGCTTTTCTTTTGAGCTTTTATGAATGGAATCGTTTTACTCATTTATTATCATAATCCTTGTTTGCATATAGAAAGGCTACTTCAAAATACAACTTTTTAAATTACAAACTTAGCCTCTGTCTTCTGTAGATTTGGCTTTTGGTTTACCAAAATAGCTTCCATGGTTTTATAAACCTGTACTGTTACAACAAAGCAGATGGTTTTATCACAAAGGAACACTTTTCTTTTGCCATTTATGGCATTTATGGTTATGCTGTGATATGGTATGAACTTTGACATTTATGGAGTTTATGGCTGTGAGGTAATATGTTGCACAAAAGGGAAAAAAATTACTGATTTTTTTGGGGAATCTGCAACGTATTAACTGTTTATTCCAGGTATAAGCATAAGTATATAGAAAAGCCTCATTAAAAATAGCATTTGTATAATTAGTTCCTTGTTAGTCATTGGTATTTAAGATAAAGGGGGCAGAATTTATACCCTATTTCCTTTCCACTCACCCTTTTCAAGTGAGAAAGGACATGGTATGAAATAAAATATCAGGTATAACATTTGGAAGGTGTTAGTGCAATCCATTAGAGTTAACATCTTTATCTCGAAAATCCACCAATTATTCAGGTATGTGAGAAACTGCAGGATTTAGACAAAGTACCTAATTTGCAAACCCTGCGCTTCATGAATTTAATGTTTTAAGTTCAAGAGGCAGAATTTCTGAGCTAGTGTGGGTTACTTTATTGTAACCGTTACATAGAGAGATGGCACAATGGTTAAGAATGTTTGCTGCAAAGCTATGAGGACCTGGGTTCAGATGCATGTCCACAGGGAACATGCTGGGCAGGGCTTAGTGTGCACCTGTCACCCCAGCGCTGTGGAGGCAGAGACACGAGGGCCGCTGGGGTTTGCTGACTTGCCAGCCGAGCTGAAAAGTGAGCTCCGGTTTCAGGGAGAGAAGAGCCTCAAAGGAATGAGGAAGAGAGTGAAAGCAGAATTTCATCCATTTGAAATATGGACCATAAGGAATGATACCGGGTATATGCATACCCTACTTAGGATGCAGTTTTGGGTTGTAAACTTTGAATTATACTTCCCCGCCGAAAGACTTCTATTTAGCATTGACTATAGTTCAGTGATAAATTTTAAAATATTTAAATAGAAAAAAATAGCTGAATGATAGAAGTGAAAAAATTATTTAACTTTCCTTTCTAGCCCTTAACTAGTGTTTTATTACAGAGGACTGACTGGTCATCAAAAATCAACCTATTCCCTTCTTGCTTACATTTTTATGTTATTATTTTTTATTCAAATTATATATATTCAAATTATATGTCTGATAATCATTTTAAAAATACTTATTTTTAGTTTTTGATTATGTGTTTGTTGTGTAAGCATGCATCCATGCACATGGTGCCTGCAAAGGCCAGAGAAGACATGGGATCCCCTGGAGCTACAGCTCTGAGCAGCGTGATGTGGGTGCTGGGAACCAAACGCTCACCCTCGGCAGGACGACTACATGCTTGTAACTGCTGAGCCCTCTCTCCAGCTCACCATTCTTTAAAATATACACGTATCAATGTGTGTGTGCGCGTGTTACTGTAGTATGTGTGTAGAGGAACTCTCCTTCTACCACATGGGTTCTAGGGGTCAAACTCAGGTCACCAGGCTTGGCAGTAGTCACCTTTATCTACTGAACCAATTGTCAGCCCTGTACTTTCATCTTTTATATCTGATTATAATAGTAATTGAATAGTTATAGTGAGCAATAAATAAGTTCCAAAATCCAGGTGTTCATAAATGAAATGGAATTACATAATTACATTCTTGTGCAAGCGAGTGTATGAAGGGTATGTATCATACAGACTACTTTCGACCTTTTCCTTTTTTTTCAGAACAAGGGTTTATCTTCTAATACATGTAACCAACACCTGATTGTAAATCTAGTGTCCTTCTAAAATTGTAGACTCATTTCAGGCATAGCTAACTCGTGAAGTGATGTGGTCTTATAGGAAACCCACACACTATATAGAGTTGACAGAATAGCACCAGGAAACTGTAGATTCCTGGCTCCCCATTGTCTGTTGCCTAAAAGCATGAACTCGGTGTCATTCGAAGTTGCGGTGTTGTGAAAACACAAGGTTCTTGTTGGTCAGATGGTGAAGTCAGTGGTTCACAGGCATGTTCTGATTCAGTTTGACAGTGAAAGGGCCCCCAACAGCCCTGTCTTTGTTCTGACCCACAGTCTAGGGGCAGATGCGTGTTCATTTGTTACACATGTTACACAGCTACTGCCACAATGAAGTCCTATTGCTAGCACCATAGACGCTAAGAATCTAATTGTGTGTAAGATCTAGCACACTCTTCTTTAAGGATTTAGGAGTGTTTTCTCCATTTAAACTATTTTTTAAGGCAAGAAAAGCTCTACACAATCAATCTCTACCCTGAGACATGAGGGGTGTATTTGGCACTAGCTCAGGTCACAGTTCTCCTGAGCGGTAGTGCTTGGGATGTCTAGAAAGGCATTAAGGCTACTGGACACTTTGAGGAGCAGAGGTGCTGGCCTCTGCATCCTGGATCTGTGAGTATCCAAACCAACACTCGTGTGATGAACTTGTACAAAGGGAAGGAGGATGGTTTTCTTCTGAGTGAGATAATACATAGCCTAGGCTAGCCTTGAACTCTGTTTCTCCTGACTCCCCCTCCCCAGTGCTGGAGTAATCAGTATTTGCCACCACACCTAAGTTTTATATTTTCTATTTGTGCCTTGACATCATGCATGCCATGCCTTGCACTGCCTGTTGGTTCACTGTTTTCTTCCCAGTTCATGGACAAAAGAAGGTTTAACCCAGGGAAAGAAGAAAGGGAAGCGGGGCACAGCCCTCAGGGTGCTCATTCTTGTTTTCTTGTGACAGCAACAAGGCGTTCGGATTTTCATCATGCTATACAAGGAGGTGGAGCTAGCCCTCGGAATCAACAGTGAATACAGCAAGCGGACTTTGATGCGGCTGCACCCCAACATAAAGGTATCCTGGTCCCAGTGCTTACTGCCCCACAGCAGCCTTTCCCGTGAAGATGACCTGAGTGTTCATTTTGAGTGAACAGCTTCAAATCCTCAGAAATGCACACAGTATTATACTTTCTTGTTTTGCTTTTCAAAATGAGTTTACAGAGCGAGGGGTATGTCATCCATACCTTGTTTCTATTGCTCCTCCCTCCCCATTTCCTTCGCCCAGCCTCCTGCTCCCCCTTCCCCTTATTTCCCATGGTACCCTTATTTTCCTTTCATGTCACACATATTTTCATACCCTGTTCTCCCCCCCCCCCCAGTTCCCTTCAGACTTTTCTTCCCTTCCCATAATCCCTTTCTAGTTTCTTGACCCTACTCACATTGCATAGATATGCACATATATAAATGTTTAGATCTAGGATCTACATGTGAGAGGAAACAGTTGGTATTTGTCTGTCTAGGTCTGGGTCACTTTAATAGTTTCCTTTTCCATCGTCTTCCTGCAAATATCATTATTTCATTTGTTACTACTAAATAGAATTCAATTGTGTATACATACCACACAGTCTTTATTGGTCTGTTGATGGGCTCCTAGATTGGCTCCATTTGCTTACCATTGTGAATAGAACAGAAGACACATGGATGTGCAGGAATCTGTGCAGTGTAACGCAGTCCTTTATATACCCAAGAGCAGCTGAGCCCTATGGCTGTTTTAATTTTAGTTTCTTACTTTTCTTTCTTCTCCTCCTCCTCCTCCTCCTCCTCCTCCTCCTCCTCCTCCTCCTCCTCTTCCTCTTCCTCCTCTTTCTCCTCCTCCTTCTCTCTCTTTTTCTTTTTTTAAAAATATGATCTGAATTTGTAATCTGGTTGGCCAGTAACTCTATATGGCTCAGTCTGACCTCTGACTCACAGAGATCCTCCTGCCTGCCTGCCTCTCAGGTTCTGGAATTAAAGGCATGTGCCACCTCTCCAGATATAGTTTCTAGAGAGACCTGCACGCTGATTTCCATAGTGGCTGTACCAGTTTACCTCACCAGCAGTAACTGAAGCGTCTCTCCCCTCCCCACATTTCTCTCTAGCGTTTACTGTTGTTGTTTTCCTGAGGTAGTTCTTCTGCCCACCAAGATGAAATCTTAAAATGGTTTTGATTTGCATTTCTTTGATGACTAAAGATGCTGAATGCTCTAAAAACAATTTTTTTCTGAGATTCTCTGTTCAGCTGAAATATTTCCTTATATTCTCTGTAGACGGGGTGAGTAGATCTTACATTTTTCAACTTGAGATGAAAGTTGAGCCCAGAACATGCTTCCTGCACTGTTTTTCTCAAGAGTTCTCTCTACTTTCCACGCTGCGTTAGGAAAACACCAGAACCACTTGTACATAACCTCAACTCCCAGTTCTCTGATTGCTAACAGCAATAAAGAGATTCCCTTTAGGATTTGAAAGTTTGTATATTTTGAGATCAACAATATCTAGTGTGAAATGTTTGAAGAAGCTCCTTGAAATCTCATTAGACCTAAAATTAATTATAAATATCATTCAGCCATCAAGACACAAGACTTATGCTCTAACAGGCTTAAAATATGTAACTATTATGTATCTTACTTGATTAAAAATCAGCCCACAGGATAAGTCACCTTGCAGCTTCTTAATATTCATTCACCGGGTGTTGATTTTGTGACATCAGTAACTGAAAAGAATACAACAAATGGTTTCTCAGAAAATTGGGAATCGATCTACCTCAAGACCCAACTATCCCACTCCTGGGCATACATCCCAAGGATGCTCCATCCTGCCACAAGGACACTTGTTCAACTATAGCAATTTCAACCATAGTAGCCAGAAACTGGAAACAACCTAGATGTCCCTCAACCAAAGAATAGATAAAGAAAATGTGGTATAATGGAGTATTATTCAGCTGTTTAAAAGAATGATATCATGAAATTTGCAGGCAAAGGGACAGAACTAGAAAAAAATCATCCCGAGTGAGGTAACTCAGAACAAGAAAGACAAGCATGGGATGCACTCACTCATAAGTGAATATTAGCTGTAAAGGAAAGGATAATCACGCTGCAACCCACAGACTCAGAGAGGCTAAGTGACAAGGAGGGCTCAGGGCACATCTCCCTGGGAAGGGAAGATAGAATAGATTTTGAGGGTGAACTGAGGGGTTGGTAGGGATGGGAACAGGAAGGATCAGGTGTGGAAGACATGGAGGGAGAGAGTACTGGGAGAGGTAGTTGGAATTGGTGGGTCATTTCGGGGGTGAGTGCAGCTCACTTTCTTGTCAGACTGTCTTTGGATCACCACCCCTCAAATAAAGACAGAGACTTCTTATTAATTATGAAAAATTGGCCTTGTCTCAGGTTTTTTCTCGACTGGCTCTTATAACTAAAATTAACTCATATTTTTTAATCGATGTTCTGCAACGTGGCTCGTTACCTCATCTCCTTTCTGCACATCCCGCTTCCCTGCCTCTCCCTGGCAAATTCTACTTTTCTTTTTCCCAGAGATGTCTCTCTCTCTACCTAGAAGTCCCGCCTATTCTCTCCTGCCTAGTTATTGGCTGTTCAGGCTTTTTGTTACACCAATCAGGTGATGCCTTAGGCAGAGAGAGAGAGAGAGAGGGAGAGAGAGAGAGAGAGAGAGAGAGAGAGAGAGAGAGAGAGATCAGTGTAAATAAATATTCTGCGACAGTGAGGCAGAAACCTAGTCCAGTGGAAAGTCTCTGGGATTCATGAGGGTGACCTTAGTGAAAAAGTGTGTGGGGGGGGAAAATACACAACAAAGAACAGCATAAAAAAGCAAGCCACAGAAGAGGAGAAAGTATTTACAAACCATAGACTGAGAAGGGCTGTGTTTCCAGTCTGTATGGAGTCCTTCTTCAACAGAACTGCTAGAAGACATTTTCAAATGAGCCAAGGCTCTGAACAGATATTTTAGAAGATTCCAATGGCCAAACCTCACCAGAAGATATTGAATCAGGAAAACGCAAATCAAAACTCCAGCAAGATGCTACTAACTATCCACTTCATGAGCTATAACCAGCGGTCAGGTGCTCTCTAGTATTGCTGAGAATACGGAGATTATGCAGGTTGATGGAGTGGATAATAGGACAGCCACTTTGGAAAACTGTCTGCTAGTTCCTCAAAAGTTAAGGATGCAGTTATCGTACAGTCTAGCAGGTCACTGCTAGGTCTGCACCCCAGAGAAGTGAGAACATAACTCTACGTACAGACTTACGTAGAAATGTGCCTTGTCACAGCGCTCATAACAGCTAAAGTCATGCACAGCTTGAATGCTGATCAGCAGTCAAATGGATAAACACTCTTTCTTGTTCAGCCGCAGACATGAGTGAGCTACAAAGGTGATCCAACAGGGATGAGCTCCTAAAGCAGCCCACTAAAGGTGCAGGGGTTCACACCTGTGCTCTCAGTGCTTGGGGGGATGAAGCAGAAAGAGAATCGCCATCAACACAAGGCGAGTCTAGGCCATGTACTAAATCCTAGGTCAGCCAGAGCTACATACTGAGACCGTCTCAGAGAGACAGAGACAGAGAGGCAGAGAGAGGAGAGACAGATGGGGGTGGAGGGAGGGAGAGAGAGGAGAGAGAATATGTAATACATGTCATGTGAAAGTAGGGGGTTTATTTGAAGTTAGGAAGATGGTCAGCAAGGGAAAGAGAATTAATAAGAACAAAGCAGTATAGAACCCATCATTCTGTATGCTAACAAAAAAATTAAGCCAGGTAGTTATGGTGCTTGCCTTTAATTTCAGCATTTGGGAGGCAGAAGCAAGTGGATCTCTGGGTTCAAAGCCAGCCTGATCTACAGAGTGAATTCCAGAACAGTCAGAGCTACACAGAGAAACCCTGTCTCATAAAACCCTAAATAGATAAATAAAATTTAAAAATTTTTTAAAAGAATAATTCAGGCTGGCATTGTGGCTTGCTCCTTTAGTCCCACCACTCAGAAGGCATAGGCAGGTGGATCTCTGTGTGTCTGAGGCCAGCCTGGTCTATGTGCTGAGCTCCGGGCTAGCCAGGCCTGTATACTGAGCCCCTGTTGGAGGAGGAGAAGACAGAAAATGTGTCCTTAGAATCAATGAAAATAAAAGAACTTGTCAAAGCTCCCAGGAATTAGCAAAAGCAGTACAAAGGGAAGATGCTTATACTCCTAAGTCCTTCATTAGAAAAGAGAAGGTCTCAACGTGTCAGCTTAATTTACTACTTAAGGATCCAGACAGAAGAACAAAGCAAACCTAAAGGTAGCAAGGGAGGGACATCAGGATCAGACAGGTCACAGGCAGAATGGGGAAAAATCAGTGACCAAAAGTTAGTGTTTAGGAGGGTTGACCAGTTCAAGAAAGCTTTAGTCAGAAGCAGAAAGAGAAAAAGGAAAGCCTCTGGTTTCTGAAGACAAGAAGTGAAGATGGAGCCACTGTGAAAGTCGGTGGGAGCAGCTGACCCCCACAAAACCTGTCCAGGCTAGCCCAGGAAAAGGTATGAAATCTGGATAGGCATAACTAGTCAGGGGACCGTGGTCAACAGCTGAAAACTCTCAGGGTAAAGCACGGGGTTCTTGCGATTCTATTGCTGCATCCTGATGAGCTCCACACAGCATTTTTCTTTCTTTCTTTTCTTTTCTTTTTTTCTATTTTTTTTTGAGACAGGGTTTCTCTGTAGTTTTGGAGCCTGTCCTGGCACTAGCTCTGTAGACCAGGTTGGCCTCGAACTCAGAGATCTGCCTACCTCTGCCTCCCGAGTGCTGGGTTTAAAGGTGTGCACCACCACCACCTGACTGAATTCCACCCAGCATTTAAAGCCTTAACAGCAGTCCTCAAAATTGGCTAGCTCGTGGCCTTGGGAAAACTGCACATCAGAATTGGAAATGTGGCAAATCTCATGTTTTATGTATTCTACCACAATAAGTAAAAGCATTAGCAAACATTTTTGGTGTCTTCTTAGTTACAAACGTAAACATAAGAGAGGTCAAACAGGGTCATGTAGGGGCTCATCCTGAAAGCCGTTCATCACAGCTCCATTTCCCTTCTCATGAGGCGCTGTCCTGGTGGCTGTGTGCTTGTATCATCAGAATGCTAATTTATTACACATCTTTCCACAATGCATGGTGGTTAAGGATCTTACTTATTTAGTTATTAATTTATTTATACCAAGGGTAACTATTGGGGGGGGTGGAAAGAGAACCTATAGTTCTAATGGTTGCCATTCAAGTCAAATGACCGCTTCCTCAAACCATCTCATCTGGCTGAGGACTTAAACCATAAGAGGTCACATATAGGGGCCTACACTTGGAATCCCAGGATTTAGGAAAGTGAGACAAGAGACTCTCAAGACCAGTGAGGATAGTCGTTTAAAAAAGGGAAAGAAAGAGAGAAAGGAGAACCAGATGGAAGTCTGTCTCTGCTAGTACCGAGAATACAATGTGAAGTTTGAGGGACTTTTCTTCAGCATGTGTAGAACACATTTTGTACCTGAATTCTTTTAGAAACGGTTTCAGGGGGAGCAGACCTATTTTACTGAGATTTGAAGGGCGTTTATAATTCACATTCTCTGTGGATTTCTCCTGTCTGCAGGTGATGAGGCACCCAGACCACGTGTCCTCCAGTGTCTATCTGTGGGCTCATCATGAGAAGCTCGTCATTATCGACCAATCACTGGCTTTTGTGGGTGGGATTGACCTAGCCTATGGACGGTGGGATGACAATGAGCACAGACTTACCGACGTGGGCAGCGTGAAGCGGGTCACCTCAGGACTGTCCATGGGCTCTCTCACAGTGAGTACCTGTCACCTTTGAGGGGTGGCATAAAATCGACAGGCTTGTCTAAACCCATATAAATACCATGATTGACCCAGTGATTCAGAGGTGGCAACCGGGAGATATGGTGGACGTACCTACTTTGCTGTAACAGTCTATACAACCTGCCTAACCTGGAACCAGGCCTCTTTCAGCTCCTCCTATAGGAAGAGAGAGTGAGTTCTGTAGAGTTTATGTCATCTCAATCGGTTCTCTAGTTAAATACGAGTAAGAAGCCCATCCCAGGCAGCTGCTGGAGCTGGGTTTTGTTCATATATGACAGTGTGTGCCTGGCTATGGTAGGCATTTGTTTTTAGCATTTTCCTACTTCTGGACATAGAAGTCAGTAGATCAGTCTGGGGTTACTAGAGCGAATTGGAGCAGGAAGTTAACTAATAACTCCTCAAAGTACCTGTTAATCAAGAGCTGCTAAAATCCTTCATTTGTTTCAGCTCCACACGGCCCAAATGCAATATGGATAAGGATTCAAAGAGTTCAGGGGCCCCTCTCTTTTCCTGAGGGCTATGCTGCTGGCTTTTTTGAGGGTTGAGAATGAGCAATGCCCTGCCTGGATCTGCGTCATTACTGTAATCAAATATCTGAGGAGAAGCGTGAGGGAGGTGGGACTGTTTTGGCCTCAGCTTGAGGAGTGCAGTCCACCATGCTGTTAAAGTTGTGGAGGCAGGAGCGGGGGTCGTGCTCATCATGTTCCATGGACAGTTAGGAAGCTTGGAGATGACAAGCCATCAAAGCTCAAGGCCCACCCCCAGTGATTCACCTTCTGGGACAGGGTTCCACCTCCTGAAGCCTTCCAAAACACTGCCACCAACTGGGGACTAAGTCTTCAAATAGCCTGTGGGGACTTCACATTCAAACCATGGCAATGGGGAACACAGAAAATGCCTGAGGAGGGAGTAAGCTCATCAGAGGTGTGTAGCTTGGCGCTGAATTTAAACAGTCTAATTAGTGTAAGGTAAGGGGGTCAGTGAAATGAAATTTCAGGAATTTTAGATGGGCGTGGTGGCATGCACCGTTGGTCCCAGAATGTGGGAGGCAGGGATAGGTGAATCTCTAAACTTGGGGTCAGCCTGATCTACATAGAAAGTTCCAGGACAGTTAAGCACTCACAGGAGTCCTCTACCACCCTGTGGCTGACCCTGAGACTCTATGGAGAGTGTGTTCTGGGACCATCGCCACTTGTAAACTGTCTCTCGGCTCTGCTTGAGTGAGAGCCCATTGCAGTATACTGTATGCATGGCCTTTTTTTTTTAATATAACTTTCTCAGGCAGCAACAATAGAATCGATGGAATCGTTAAACCTCAAGAGTAACCACGAAGCTCATAAAAACGAGCCCATCCTGAAGAGTGCGGATGAAACAGATGGCAAGCTGAAAGGAATAGGGAAGCCCCGGAAGTTCTCCAAATTTAGTCTCTACCGACAGCTGCACCGTCGCCACCTGCACAACTCGGACAGCATCAGCAGCATCGACAGCGCCTCCAGTGAGTCTCGTCTCTGTTAGAACTTGTCTTGGCTGTGCTGTGACTCTTGACCTGTTTTTTTTTTTAATCAATCCGTGGTGGCATTCCATGAATAATGCCTCTAGTTTTCCGGGCCATCCTCTGTGGCGCCATGGCCCCTTTGGCACTGTTTGTGTTTTTGAGACAGGGTCTCATGTAGCCCAGGCTGGTCGCAAACTCACTATGCAGTAGAGGCTGGTTGTGGGCTCCTGTCCGCCCCATGCTGGCGTCACAGGCATGCACCATCATGCCTTGGGATTAAACCAAGGGCTCTGTGCACAGAAGCAAGCACACTACCAACTGAGCTCCATGTTGGCCTCCCTTGCGTCATTTACAAAGCACATTTATTTTCAACACAAAGTCATCATAACAGCCACTATTGATCTTTTGATGGCCACATAGGACTAAAGCTTTGTAAAATATGACAAGCTGCCAAGTGAAAAGGAAGGCGTCAGGTGTATTTCATAAACCTTTTGTAGAAGAAAGTTCTCTTTTCATCCAGAAATATATTGTTTGTATTAGTAGAAATCAGATATTCTCTATATTAAGAATTTACTATTCCTTGCAAATCTTGTTTAGAGTGTTGTGATTTTCAATCACGCTAGAACTAATGACTGATTCTATAGACTTGCTTGTTTTAAAAATAATTAGCTTGCTTTTTGAGTTTAGAAAATTTGATACATATATCAAATATAAATATATACAAATACACACACATATATGTAAACATGTTTCTTTGTAAAACGAAACTTTCTCCAGGTTATTCTAGCCACTATAGAAGTCACCAGAATTTAATCCATGGGTTAAAGCCCCACTTGAAACTCTTTCGCCTTTCCTGTGAGTCTGAGCGGGGACTCACTAGGCACGGCACTGGTAAGTGACCTGCTAGTGTCAGAACCCCATGGTCGTTGGCTTTTGTCGCTTCCTCTGCTACACGAGCACAGTGAGTGTGTGTCTGCACAGGCTTTCTGCTCAGTGTTCGTGCCCCATATGTCAGGTAGAACCTGCTCCATGCAAGTGCAGGCTCAGCACTTCTGAGCACTTACATTCTCGTGGTAGCGTGTGCGCACACACAGCCAGCTCTGCGCAAGGCAGAAGGACTTCCTCTTGCTGACCTAGAGTAGGGAGTCAGAGTTCTGAATAAGGAGCTTGTCCAGTGGGTCTGACAGTAACTTGGGGTGGAGAGGACAGTAACTTGGGGGTAGGAAGTGACAAGAAGGTTTTGCAGGTGGTGGAAAGGAGCCCAGCATAGGCCCTGACACGGAAAGAGCAATGCCTAAACTGTTAAGGACAAGCCTTGTTCAGCCAAGGCACAGTGACTGGTGTTAAGAGGACACATTCAAGGCATAGAGTCCCGGACAAAGTGGGGAAGACACAACTTCATTTGCTGAAAAAAATCATCATGTTTTAAATGGAATTGATTAGAAAATATTATCTGATACTTTTTATGAGAAGAATCAGATATGTTAAGCGTGAATTAATCAGGGGCTAAAGTATGGGGCTGGGAATGATGGTTTTGGCAACTGATCTGACCTAAGGATGAAGAGTCACTACAAGTCAGCCACCGAGGGTTCAGATGGCTCCTCACTGCCTCATGCTTGTGATGCCTGCAGGAACATCACAGATGAGGAAACTTGACCGGTATGGCACAGTGTTACTGCCCAGTGTAGTACCAGCTCAGCACAGCCTCCCGCTCAGTATCTGCACGTATAACACAGCAGAAGTGCAGGTACTCTGTCCGTCTCGACCTTGGCTTGATTCCCGAGGCTAAGATTCTGCTCTGCTAGGTTAGGACATTGGAGCCCAACTGACAGGCGGGATGAAGCTCCAGGGGACCTGACTAGTAAGACTGGAACTTGAAGAGCGGTTCCAGCGTTCTTTAGGAATCCAGCTTTTCAACTGTATTTAATCATATATGTTTATTCCATATGTGTATATGTGTATGCTAGGCCGTGGTGGCTGTGTGGAGGTCTGAACAACTTGTAGGAGCTGGTCTTCTCTTTCCTAAGGGATTGAACTCAGGCCTCCGGATTTGAGGGCAAGCACCTTTATCTCCTGAGCTATCACATGGACCCAGACACAGCAATTTTTAAAATACATTAACTGTATGTAATGTACCAAAGCACAGTGTAACTGTTAATCTTGTAAATTCAAACAATATTGATACACAATGAAAAATGGAAAACATTATATGGGAGATGTCTTAGTTATTTAACATAAAGCTAGTTCTTGATTGAGTGTGATTCACTGCTCAAGTGTGAAAGACTCTGCACATTGACCACTAGTGCGTGCAAAACGGGAGCAAGTGGAACTGAAAGGCGTCTGGCACATTAGGCCAACCCTGGTGGAGGGTGTGAGACCCACAGTGGTGTGAGACCCACAGTGGTGACCTAGGATGCTGCTGGGAAGTGTCCTTGTGTGCATTCAGTCTCCTCCACTGGTGACTTGTTTATTTTAAGAGAAAAGGAGGAAGTAAACAACTCAAATTTTAGCCTCGGGGGATGATAAGGAAGCAGGCTGTCAGGTCATCCTTAATGAGACCGAGCAGCCATTAAAGCAGAAGCTCACATAGTTCTTTAAAGATTTATTTTTAGTTTTAATTATGTGTGTGTTTCTGGTGGATGCTGGAAGTGAAACCTGGGTCGCCTGTGCTCCTAATCATTGAACCATTTTTCCGGTCCCCTTGTACATATATGCTCTAAGCTCCTATGACATACTAACCACTGTCTTAACTACTGTGAATTAAGTTAATGTAGTGAGGATGGAGGTTACACACACAGACTGTTGCTCACAGTATATCAGACAGTGATAATCACTCTAGTGGAGACCAACTGTGTGAAAGCAGAGGGATGAATTACTATTCTATATAACCTGAATAAAGCATGGTGCTCTTACAAGTTGAGTTTCCACTGGAGCTCAAAAAGGAGAGGAGGAGAATAAGAAACTATCTGGGGAGGTGTCCTAAACAGGAACAATAACAAGTTCAAAGAACCCAAGGCAGGGGGATAATTGGGACGTTCTAGAAATATAGCTGTGGAGATGGGGATGTTAGAAAAGCAAGAAGGTAGGGGACTGGATGGACTCTAAGCAGCTCTGTCGGCTACTGTAAGAATTTCATCTCTGGGATAGATGATCTAGTGGCACAACTGGTTAGTGCGTGGTTTAGAATATTGGGGAAGTCAATGATAGTACTAAACAATGCACAGATAGTTGCATGGAAGGGGCTCTCAGGACACTTTGCCTTGCAGAGATCAAAATGCAGATGTAAGGGGTCCCTGCAGTGTCCAGGCAGGAAAGCGAACTGCATGTAGAGATAAGATGAAAACAAGGTGCAGATTGACTTGTCAACCTGGATCAGACTCTGGGGAGTCTAAAAAGAGACAGTTTTTGTTGGAGGAGAGAGCTGCCACCCCAACTAGCTTAGCCTCAAAATAATCACACAGAAACTGTATTAATCAAATCACTTCTTGGCCCATTAGTTCTAGCTTCTTATTGACTAACTCTTATGTTAATTTAACTCATTTGTATTAATCTGTATATCGCCACATGGCTGTGGCTTACCGGCTAAAGTTTTGGCATGTCTGACTCTGGCAGTAGCTCCATGGCTTCTCTCTGACTCTGCCCTTCTTTCTCCCAGTATCCAGCCTAGCTTTCCCTGCCTACCTAAGTTCAACCTTTCTATAGGTTCAAAGCAGTTTCTTTATTCATTAATGGTAATCACAACACACAGAGGGGATTCCCACATCAGGTATTTAAACCCGGTATAATTTGAAAAAAATATTTCCTGGTGTAATACAATTTCTGGTGCTCCAAGAAGCATAAATACATTGAAACTCAACTCTGGTTACATGTCATTTCTTCCCAGAAGATGGGTTTTAGAGATAGGCTATCCTATCTGTAGTAGCTTAAGGGCCTAAGGGTCTAACCTGGTGTCAGTCACACAGATAATATAGAAGTTGTTTGGGCTATTAGCCATGTCTGGTCCTGGCTGTGGGAATTTTGGGAGCCTCTGGCTATAAGGGTCCTGGTTGGAAGAGCTTGATATGGCCCGGACCACAGATAATGTAGGTCACCTGGCTGTTTGTCACTCCCAGTTCTCAGCTTTCTGGGTGGAAGAGCAGGTTTTTCATCTTTCCCACTGGAAAGACAATCTTGTGTGCTTAACATTCTTGGTTTCTCTGGAGATCTGTGGGCATAAGGATCTTGGTTCTGTGTTCCCAACACAGGAGAGATCATGGCAGGGTTCAAACAGGAAGACTACACTAAATGTGATTCCTCTTAATGAGGTCAGTAACCATGGTAGATTCAAAAAGCACTTAGCCACCCTTAAGGATTTTTTTTTTGTCTTTTCAGAATTATGTTCTAAGGAGGCTTGTGGGGGGGAGGGGCTACTGCTTTGCCTGACACTATTTTAAATGCAGAGTTTGATCGCTCTCACATTTGGGGAGCATCTGCCGAGCTCTCCTTTTTAATGCTGAGAAGATTAAGTAAGTTGGGGTTTCTGCATTATCAGTGATCAGTTGATACTAACGGTAATAAGGTATGGCTTCTCCAGACTTCTCTGAATTACAATGCATAAGCCTCATCTCCCCTCAAGCTTAGGTCAGGCAGACATAGCTGCAGTCTCGGCCTTTGGGACAGAGGCAGAGGACTGTGACAAACTCGAGGCCAGCCTGGTTTAGCTTACGTAGTGAGTTTAATGCCGGCTAGGGCTAGATAGGTCTTGTCTGAAAACAAAGCAAGACACAACAAAGCAAAAAGCTAAAGAAAACCAGTTTATTGTCTGCTAGCTGATTGTGAAATAGTTTGAAATGTTTTACCAGCTAGCACAATGGTCAGTACTCTTGCTGCAGGGGAAACCTGAATGGACCCAACCAAGACAAAGTCACAAATCCTCACAGACACTTGGAAATCTAGAAAGTTTGACGAATGAACATTTTCAAAACCACGTTACTCATTCAGGACCTGGATTGCGACCACCCTTGGATATGAATATAGTTTCAGAAGATAGGATGTTGGCGGTGTAGCTCAGTGGTAGAGTGCCTGCCTAGCATGTGCGAGGCCCTAATGCTACAGAAAAACCCTTGGAAGGTAGAGACTAAGAAAGGAGAGAGCGTTGTTTCAGGATAACCTTCTTAGGGCACAGATTCAGAAATGAACACCAGAAGCAATTGTTTTCAGTTCTCAAACTTAGGCAGTTGGACAAACCCACAGAGGTCTACAAGAAGCCCTGAGTCAGATAAGCTTCAGAAACTAGAAAATACCAGGGTTTAGAAAAGTGATATCATATCTATACCCTGTATTATCTGGCACTTCCACCAGGCTCCGGCAATACAGGGATGTAAGCAAAAACCACGTATGTGCAGCATGACTGGGGACAGTGCAGGGATGTAAGCAGACTCCACGT
>JABTXL010006032.1:1040140-1055316 GCA_025134845.1 Neodon shergylaensis
TATATGCAGCATGACTAGGGAAATGCAGTCAGGGATGTAAGCAGACTTCATGCATGTGCAGGATAAGTTGGGCAACACAGTTGGGAAAACTTCCATGTCAGTTCAGGTTAGCTTATGATAACAAGTGAACCATGGACACACCATTGGGTTTTCAGGGTTGTAATTAAGAATTAATTTATATCTGGGTCAATTTTGGAGGCTCCAGTGAGTCTAAGTCAAAAAATGCTGGGTAACACTATGGTGGAGGGTCGGCTAAAGGGAAAGATTCATGAGTGATGTTCTTGATGTAAAGGGATCTAACAAGGCTGTGCTAATGTGCTCAAGACTAAAAGAGATGGAAATTTCCAGAAGAATTATTAAGACGTCCTTATGGTTTCAGAAGTGATGATGTGAGGAGGATGTCAGGAGGAGAGCTGTGCAGAGTGGTGGAGATGCCCAGGTGCCTGAGAGTTGGGACTGAGTCACCCTCAGAGGGATTGATGGCGTAGGATGCTGTAGTTTTAGTGTTAGGTGTGACACAAAGAGGCGACTATGGCAAGGCCTGGAGACTCCCAGCAGGAACAGGAAGATGTCCTTGCTGCAAACTTTGGCTACTGACAGACAAGGGGGCAGAGACCTGGCATGAGGCACCCACGGAGAAGAGATGCAATTGTGAGGATGTCATTTGGGAGCCACATGTGCACATGTGCTGGGCTGCCTCCGTGTGTTGGGAGGACTGCTGTCCCCTGGCATAGTCAAGCCTTGGCTAGAAACAAAAGCACGTTTGAATTGTGGGCATCTGAATACAGTTACTCTCAGGGTTGTTTTCTGAGACTAGAAATTTACTTTCATTTTGCTATATAAATGATAACCAACTATATTGTAAAATTATCTTATTTCAACAAGTGTATGGGTATCAGTGTTACAGTCTCAGCTTCATTTCTCCAATTGATGAAAAGTCAATTATATGTATTCATATATTTGCAATTACCACACACAATATTGTATCTCAAATTTAATTCTTACATGTTTGTGTTTTTTAATTTTTTATTACTGTGTGGGGGAAGCTACACCCCTGCATATGTGGTACGACAGGTCTGTGGAGATGAGAGAACAATTTGGTCGAGTCAGTTCTTTCACCACGTGCATCCTGGGATTCATGCAGGGCCCCAGGCTAGGTCGTGGGTACCTTTATCTACTGAGCCACCTTTCTGTTTCTATGTATTGTAAATTTGGAATTAACTCTTCATCGTCTATATTCTCACTTTCCCTGTCCCCCTCTCAAGCCTGGCTTCCCAACAGTTTCTATGCTTCTAGGAAGAGCCTACATGTCAGCACACATCCTACATGAGCCTGCGGGGCAGCACACAGCCCATATGTGCTCTTTCCTTTCAGGGGTCTACAGCAGGACAGCCAATGACTGGGAGAAGATAATGAAGTCTGTTTCAAACATTAGTTGCTTTTGTTGACAATTTAAACCATTTTTTCATACAGCGTATTTAATGATCTTTCAAAAGTTAATATTAATTTTGAGATAGAATATTAGGTGTGTGGTTACTGCATAAAAATATTTGTTCTGCAAACATTGATTAATTACTTCCTAGAAGCTGGGAGCTGCAGCAGGTGGTGAAGGGCTACGGTGCCCGCTCTGAGTGTATAGGCTCCCGGATGAGGGATATCCATCCACTCAGTGTTTTATGCAATCGCATGGCCTGGTCAAAGGCCGTAGTAAGGTCTTTGTAGACAGGACAGCATCAGTGCTGGTGAGGCCACTGCCGGCACAGGTCTGCTCCATCTCTTTTGAGGCCAGGATGACACGGCTCATAATGGAAGACTAAAAGATCAGGCCACAGGGAGAGAAGAGTATTCTATTCAGAATGGGTAACAAGCAGACTGCACAGAGGCAAGGTGAATCAGCCTGTCACAATACAGTGGAGGAGGAGGCATGCTGACGCCTGGGGCTCAGGGAAGGGAAAATGGGGAAGGAAATGACAGATGGCTGCTGGGAAGCAGCTCCTACACACACTGACTCCTTAGCACTTGAACTACCTGTAGATGCTCTGGAGAAGTTTTTAAACGACTTTACGGTTTGGGTGCTATGGCAGCTGTAGTGTATGGGGCCAAAAGACCTCTCATTGGCTACTTCAAGTGGTTTTATTATTATTCCTTTAGCAAGCATTCTTGCACCCCATGTCTGCTTGATTAATGCCCCCTTTGTACAAGTACTGCATTTGTGATTTCAGTTCTGCTTCTCCCCTGCTTTGTTTGATGTCTCAGGGACACATCCCTGAAGTGTTCGTGCTGTTTAACTTGGGTATCTGTTCTTAAGTAGAGTGATCCATTTGTCGCTTTGTGGGATGCTGCTGCAACTATGCTTTAGTGCCTCAGTTGTAAGCATTTGTCTGTTATGTTTAATGGATAATGTTTGTTAAAGATGGAAAGATCTTAGCCGTCATCTAGGCCAAATCATACTCTTTACATGGAAGGCTTTATGACCCCAAATGTAGAAGCTTGGTGCCATGTAGCTATATAATTCTGGGGCTGGAACATGGACTGCCTATAAATATGAGACTCATGTTTTTTGAGATGAGAAAGGCATGAAGCATCCACCATATTGGTAAGGGAAGAGGTGGCCTAGCTCCTGCTGCTTCTGTCTAGTGGACCTCCCTACTCACCTGGCTATAGCGTTCTTTTGGAGCACCACCTGGGGAATTCTTTTGTTATAATATACTCTGTGATCTATTCTCCCTGACCTAGTAGGCGTTGAGAATAAGCTACTCAACTGTTAAGAACGTTAGCTTCCAAGTTAATGACTGACTCTTGTTTGGGCCTTCATTGCTATCTAAAGAGAATCTCGTGAGGGTTGGAATACTACCCCAGCACACAGGCCCTGATCAAATGTACTTAGGCTGTCCTAGTGACAGGACTCAAGAAGAAAAGTGAGGGTGAAAGGAGTGTTAGGGTCAGGAGGTCCCTCTCCAGGGCCGGCCCAACTCTGTCTCTGAGCCAATCTTGCAATGTTCACAGACACTGGCTCAATCCGAAGCGTGCAGACAGGCGTGGGAGAGCTACATGGGGAGACCAGGTTTTGGCACGGGAAGGATTACTGCAACTTTGTCTTCAAGGACTGGGTTCAGCTGGACAAGCCTTTCGCTGGTGAGTATCAGGAGGAGGGCGGTTGCAGGTTCTATCCTGTTTTTCCATTTTGGGGCATCTCAGTAAGTATGCATGCACATGATCTAAGTGCCTTCTGTCTATTTAAAATTTTGTTTTGACATTTATTAACTATATGTAATGATTAATTTCATTATGACATTTTCATAATACATATATGCATGCATACAAACATATATTATTTTGGTTTTACCTACCCCCCTTTATTCCCCTCTCTTCCCCTTCCCATTGATCCCCTTTTTCTTCCCAATGAGAAACCCTTCTACTTTTGATGGTTCAGTGAGTTTAATTGGGTTGCTTACAAGAGCGTGGGTAAGGAATTACTTATAGAAGCATAGGTGACTTATACCATTCCCTCCCCTGGCCACCATTAACTACCTCCAGATCCTCAGTGAGGAGCCAGAGCCTCAAGGCTGTGTTGAATTCTGGAGGTCTGATGTGGTCATATCTATGTGAGTGTTATCAGTGTAGCCGTGAGAAGAAAACTTGACACTTAAAGCTTCCCAATCTCCCGCAGCTGTGTTTCAGGGGGGGAAACTGAACTTATCCCGCAGAGGGTAGCCCTTGTTTGGTTCTTTTGTATTTATTCTCTCTGTCTTCCTTCTTTAGAGTGATGTGTCTTAGATAATGACTGTGCTTCTATGCTTAAAAGGTGCCCAGCATGGTGTTTGTGTATACAGATAGCCTACGGTTATTCCCACAGATCAAAAGGGAAATCCCATCACACCTTGCCTTGTCTGCAGATTAGTACTAAGCATATATAGACTCAGTGGAGTGGGTGGACAGTTAAATTTTCTGAAGATGTTTCCTTTGGCCATGACTGTGTTGTATCCTAGTTGAGGTATTTCTGTTCTCTGGCACTGAGCTTAGTGATGGGTCCTTGCCTGGCGCCCCGGGCAGATTTCATTGACAGGTATTCCACCCCCCGGATGCCTTGGCACGATATTGGTTCTGTGGTCCACGGGAAGGCAGCTCGCGATGTGGCTCGTCACTTCATCCAGCGCTGGAACTTCACCAAGGTACTGATGCTGTTGTGACTTGGCCATGTTGGTCCCTGGCCAAGGTGAGGCTCAAAGAGGGTTGGCAGGAAAGGGCTACTGTGGCCACATCTGTGACACCATCTATTGGTAGGGTTATCATTGTCATAGCGCAGGGCGTCAGAGCACAAGAAAGCGAACTGTTTTTTGGAGTACTGTAACAGACAACTCTGAATGTGGAGGGATAGATATGGTAATCATGGCTTGTGGATTTAAACAGAAGTGTTAAGTATTTGCAGAGACAGACCAGCATGCATGTGGATGACTATTATAGGGTCTGTGGGGCATGTTTAGTTGAGGGGCTCAGCTGTAAAGTCCCTTCTGATCATGGCCTGTCCTGCCCACGTGCTGGCATAGGACCATGGAACTGGCTTTGAACAGGGAATGCCAATGAATTGGGGCCATTTCTTTTCTCTAGATAGAACTCACTTACAAGCTACCATTGCTATAAGAGCAAGACCCTAACCTGCAGAAATTCAGCCAAGCCAGTGGTGCTGTTAAGGGCACGCTGCATCTACTTAAAATAATGAGGCTGTCTATCCTGATCAGTTTACTTACTGTTCATATAAAAGCTGCAAATTTGTTTATTTTAAATTCAAGTTTGGAGGGGATGCATGAGTGAGCAAGGCAGTATTACTTTATTACTTTTTCTTTTTCTTTGGTTTTTCAAGGCAAGAGTTTCTCTGTGTAGCCCTGACTCTCCTGGAAGTAGCTCTGTAAATCAGGCTGGTCTTGAACTAACAGCGATTCTCCTGCCTCTGCCTCACAAGTGCGGGGACTAAAGGCACGCACCACCACTAACCTGCGCAATATTATTTTTAATCTACTGTACTGTCAAAAATAAAAATATTGCCAATATTTACAGTTGTATTTTTTCTATACTCCTGTGCCCTGCTCGTGATAGGATAAACTCTCAATAGAATTTTAGCTGTAAAATCCCTTCCCAGAAAAAGTATTTCCACATCACTTCTAATGGTTCAAACACTGCTAGAATTAGTTAAAATGCCATTAATAGCACTAAAAACTTTGTTTTTGAGACAGACTTTGTTCGTAGCCCACCCTGGCCCAGACCTCAGAGTGTTGCTCCTGGCTTAGCCTCCAGAGTTATATTGGGTGTCATATGAGCTCCTGAATTCCTGAGTAATATGAACCGAATCTGATTCTTCCTCCTGTCTTACTGTGAAGTTGTTTAAAATGAAATCATGCCTAATTGCTGTCGTCAGACATTTACAGCCCAGTGAAACATTAGCCCATAGAATAAGAATTCCAGTTTTGCAATTATATATCGCTGTACCTGTAGATTACATCTATTTTCTCCTTCAATATAAAAGAATGTGTGCTTGCTGCATAGGGAAGATAGAGAAATGTGAACACAGAAAACAAAGACAGCTTCGAGATTTTAACGTAGAAATATTCATTTATAATTTTTTTTGGTTCCCAGGAACCTGCATTTGTTTTTCCACTTCAAAGCGAAGAGTAATGGATTTCTTTTCTCTGATTTTTTTTTAATTTGCCTTTTCTTTTTCAGATTATGAAGCCAAAATACCGCTCCCTTTCTTACCCTTTCCTGCTCCCCAAGTCTCAAACTACTGCGCATGAGCTGAGGTACCAGGTGCCTGGGACAGTCCCCGCCAAAGTGCAGGTGAGCAAAGGCTGCTGGGTAATGTCGTGGTGACGGGTATAATTGTCCACCACTTTCGTTTCAGATTTTCCAATAAGCATTTTTCTGACGCGCGGCTAGGTGGCTCTTTGAAAATCGAGTGTTGTATTTACTCTCAATGATTCAGTTTGTCATCTTTCTAAAGCCCATGTGTTATGTCTAATAAATGCATGTCCTCAGGAAGACTAGAGTGCAGGCATAGCTATTCCCATGATTCCTTGAGAGCCGCCCCTTGCCGCTCTTATGCTGTATACCTGGGGCCGGTGCTGCTTCAGCACCAGGTACGAGGCTGAAACTTGGAGTTCGGGAAGGGAGTTCTTATTCAGCCAAACTTTAGTGCTTAATTAACCAAATACCTTTTAGAGGCCCTTTTAAAACAACAGGCAGTTGTTTAGTAGAGTTCTAAAAATTTACAGCTTCCATTCCAATCACATGAAATTACAAACAAGAAAACTCAGGACCTGGGACTGGGGCTTCTCCAGAGCCACCCACTACTGATGGGTTCAAGCTCTGGCAGTGGTACTCAGCTGACTCTCTTTATCAATAGCCTTCAAATGGCTTGAAGTTACACAAGGTCAGAATGAGGATGGGCCACATTGGCGTTGCTTTCGTACCATCGAAAGCATTGTTTGAGTAGAAGCCCAGTCCCCCGCCTGCTGTTTGTGACCCTGGTGTGGACAGGGGCCCTAGTGTCTAAGTCTGTTACCCTACACTAAGTGGAAGCGCAGGTGGGTGCCTACCGAAAGTAAAAATATATTATAACAGACAAAATAACACAATAAAAACAAGTCATGCAAGCAGGAGGCTCAGGGTGTGAGCCCCAGAACCCATGTAAAGAAGCAAAGCGTGGGGATGTGTGCTCGTAATCTTAGCACTGGGGAGGTGGATCCTGGGCCTCGCTAGCCAGCCAGCCTAGTGAGCCCCAGGCCACTGAGGAGATAAAAACCACTTTTTGCTGCCTCTGGAAACATAGTTTGCTGGGAAGAGAAAGCAGTCAAATTGAAAAATTCTCTTGGCCACTCAGCTGGATGCCCTAAGAGCTTGCTAACAAGGAGGGCCAGAGCTGGTTCTTGTGACAACCTGAGACAACCGGCTGTAAACCGCTGCCCTTGGAGAGGGCAGTGTAGCTCCTGTAAGGCCTGAAGGTGACCATCAGTGGCCTTCAACTTGACTACTTCCTGGGTGACCTTCAACTTGCCCGGCAGCTGGGAAGATTAACCAATGACAGTGTTTCCTAAGCTGGCTTTTGCCTGTGGAATGCTGATAAGGATTTCACAGAAAACGGGCTTCTGAGGTGGTCTTACAGTGGACTGGCTGTGCCTTTGTTATGCTAACGTGCAGGCAGCACTGAAGGACTTTTATGCCACGAGGCCATTTTCAAAGTTTATCAGACAGATGATTTCTTATTTTATTTCTTCTCATCTGTCTCTGTCTGAATACTTTGAAGCTTGAGGCATACACATCTGAAGAGCTTTCCAGTGAAGGCCAGGGCAATGAAGGTCGCTGAAAGTCCTGAGGTCACTATGGGGTAAGCTGGGAATGCAAGAAAGGGACAGAATACAGAGGAAAGACAGAGACACTGAAAACTAGGGTCTAGTCAAGGAAGGAATAGAATGCAGAGGTTAGCTAACTGTCATTGGTGGCCTCTCCAGAGAGGAATGTGTGTGTGTGTGTGTCATGCTGGATGGGCCAGCGTGAGTTGAGGTCATCACGGACGAATGCACCCACATCCACAGCAAGGCTGTTCTGTGTGACACAAAATGTATCTGAGAGTGGCCATGATAAAGAGGTGAAAAAGCCTGAGGGGCCACTTCTAGGAACACAGGACAAAGGTCAGCTAATCACAGTCAGTCAATGCATTAGAAAACCATCAAGTCAGGAAAGCGCAGTCAGGTGCAGTGGCCACAGAGCCTGAAGCCTGAGCGGGATCGTCCCTGCCATCTTGGGCCTCTTCCTCACTGGAGAAAGCCTTATGTGTGTGAATCTGATCTTAGCTCCCTTCGGGCCCCAGAGAGACTCTTTAATTAAACATATTTAATAAACAAAGGGTCGCTGTACTGTATTAATTACCCCTTATTGACTCCAATCTGATGTAGCTCAGAGCCCACATAAAACTCGAATGCCTACATACCCTGGCTTTTAAAGGAGTTAGAATTATGTTTATGCCTAAATAGAAGCCGCTGTTAGAATTTGTGAATAGATGATTAAACCCATTTGGTGGGTCTCGGAGAAAAACAATATGAAAATAAATTGCAACATGGCGGATGCAGTTGGTTTTCTATGCAGCTTTCAGACAGTGGCTACAGCATGGCAGGTGCAACTGGTCTTCTGTGCAGCTATCAGACAATGGCTACAACATGGTGGGTACAGCTAGTTTTCTGGTGCAGCTGTCCCATAGTGGCTGCAACATGGCGGGTGCGGTTGATCTTCTGTGCAGCTGTCAGACTGTGACTGCAACATGGCAGATGCAGTTGATCCTACAGTGCAGCTGTCAGACAGTGGCTGCAGCATGGCAGGTGAAGCAGGTCTTCTGGTGCAGCTGTCAGATAGTGGCTGCAGCATGGTAGGTGCAGTTGATCTTCTGGTGCAGCTGTCAGTGGCTACTGAAATCGCAAGGACACCGAAGTAGAAAATACATTATTCTTGAGCTCTGTAATTCTGAGATAATAGTTTCTTTTGTCCTTCTGATCCTCAAAACCTAATATATATTTTAATTATTTATTTTTATTTCATGTGCATTGGTGTTTTGCCTGTATGTATATCTTTGTGAAGGTGTCAGATCTTGGCATTACAGACAGCTGTTAGCTGCCATGTGGGTGCTGGGAATTGACTCTGAGTCCCCTGGAAGAGCAGTCAGTGCTCCCAACTGCTGAGCCATCTCTCCAGCCCCTAAAACTTAATATTTTTATAGTTAACTTTTCATTGTCTCAGTCCCTAAACCTAGGGTTACTTCCTGGCTACCTGAAGTTAAGGCCATGAGAGGAGAAAATGAGTTGTTCCCTTTTAGGTGCCCACGTTAGTGTCTGGGCCCTACCTTACGGTAGGACAACTCACTGCTTCGTCCTTTCTCAACCCTTGACCCTTGAGCTAGGGCTCCCACCCTGATGGTCGATGCTTAGCATGCCAGAAGCCTTGGGTTCAGTTATCAGCATCCTATAAAATGCAGAATATAGCACAAACTGTAATCCCAGAGGCAGGAGAATAAGAAACACAAGGTTATGCTTGGCCACATAGCAAACTCAGGGCTAAGCTTGGATATATAAGACCCTGTCTCTAAAGAGATAAATATTTAATCTTGCAAATTTTATGCCATTTTTCTTATAGGATCCTGCCCTGATTTAGAATGTATAAGACATAGAGAAATCTGGGATCCTACTGGTTTTTAGGCAAATATCTGTGGTTCTGAAAACTGGTTGCGGCAGGAAGATAGGAAAGCCTAGGATAGCAGACACTTAGAGTGTCTCACCTTGCATCCTTTCTCCTTCAGTCCTGACTGTGGTACTTCACCCTCCCTCTCTTGTTCACTGCTCTACACAGCCATCTTTCTTTAGATTGTTTTCTCAGAACCATGGCTGTTCAGGGCTTCAGGCTGAAAGCAGGGATCTAGGCCAGTCTTGATTTTTTTTTTTTGTTTCCTTGTCTGTTTCCACAAAATACTGGGGATTGAACTCAGGTCCTTGGACATAAGAGGCAAGACTTCTACCACTTTTCATTCCCAGATAATCAGAAGGGACAAGGAGGTGGATGCTTGGCTTCCCTATTCACTATTTCCTTTTCAAGAATTCATTGTCATGTTTTCCAAATTCTCTCTCTCTCTCTCATTGGCCATATAACACTAGACAAACGGACCTTTTTTTTTTTTACCATTGTCATGATTAAATAAAATGTCGTAGGTCCCTTAGTGGTGGCAATGAGCAGCAGGCATGAGACCATGGTAGGCCACGAAGGCAACTGGTCCCAGGCAGGGAGCCACTTGGCAGGTGAGAGACAGACATCTCCTAGGCACTCCATGCAGAGAAAGAAATAACCACTATTTATTTAGTGGGTTATGGGGGAAAGGGAAAGGAGTGAAGGGGAAAAGGGAGAAGAGCAGAGAGAGGAATAGAGAAAGAAAGAGAAAGAGAGAGAGAGAGAGAGAGAGAGAGAGAGAGAGAGAGAGAGGAGAAGGAAAGGGAAGAAGTGAGGAGAAGGGAGTGAGGCACAAGCTGCCTCTTTGGGAGACAGAAAGGAAGGAACTCAGGCTGAAAGCAAAAGGAAGATCTGCTTGCCTCAGCAGACAGGGGAGGGAGGGAAGGAGGGAGGGAGAGAGGGAGGGAGGGAAGGAGTGGGTCTTGTCTCTTAACAGGACAGGACAGACCATTACAACCATACCTTGGGAAATTTAATAAAATTTCCCTTTATGTTTATTGCATTGTTAAGAGGAACTCTGTAAAAGGAAGTTTTTTGTCCCCATCACCTGTTCCCAAATACCTGGTAGCCACCTCCCAAATTACCACACAGAGACTTATATTAATTGTAAATACTCAGCCAATAGCTCAGGCTTATGACTAACTAGCTCTTTCATTTTAGGTTAGCCCATATTCCTTATTTACACTCTGCCACATGGTGGTACCCTTATTAGCATGACATGTTTATCTCCTGCTCCCTCTGCATCTGACTGGCGACTCCTGACTCTGCCCTTTTCCAAGCATTTATAATTCAGATAAGCCTCTATGTGTTTGTTTGGTACCAGGCCGTCAGGACAGGAAACATCTGTCTTCAGGACTCATGTAACCTGGACTGGCTTTGAACTAACTGTATAGCTGAAGATGACTTTGAATTTCTGATTCTTCTGCCTACATTGGCAGAGTGCTGGTATTACTGGTGTGTACCATCACTCCAGTTTATGGGGTTCTGGGGATGGAGCCCAGGGCTCTGCCCAGCAGGCAATCCTGATCCTTTACTGAGGTTTAGAGCATGGTTTACTTAATGACTTAGAGGTCTTTTCATACTTGCAAATGAGCATCATGATATGGACTAAGAAGATGTGGGTTCTAGAACCAAGCTCTGCCGCTTGCTAGCTGTGAGTCTTGGGTAAATTGCTTCACTTTGCTGTACGTATTTTCTTCTTTTGTAAATCAGGGCTAACAATGCTGTCCATCCCTTCCATGGACCAATAATCGGTGGTCATGAGTCGAAAACCTAGGACACACAAAGCACTGGAAGGGTGCCGCGGGGCTGTGTGTAGCTCAGTTTGTACAGTGGTCCTGGGGTTTCATCCAGAACACTACAAAATCCCTAAAGGAAACTGACCACCAACTGCCAGAGTCACCTGAACTCTGTGACCTCCACTCCCCACCCCATACTAGGGTGCTGTCTGATCTTGGTTTTGTGCAGGTCGTCACAGCCACTGGGGTTCACATATACAGCTGCCAGAGACGCGATGATACAGATGTCCCACTTAGGACGGAGCACCCCACAGCCCCTCATTCTCTGCACACAGATCAGAAAGACCACACATACTCCAGTGTATGACCCTGCTCCCCTGCATAGACTGGCAGCACTAAGTGGACTCAGTGGATCTCAAAACTAACACATGAAATTGGGAGGGGGTGCTATAGATAGGGGAGGGACTAGAGGGAGGGAGGGAGGAGGGGAGGGGTGGACTTGATCAAAACATGCTATCTGAATATGTAAAATTCTCCAACAATTAAAGTATGGTGGTGCACACCTGTGGTCTTAGCACTAGGGAAGCAGAAGCAGGAGGAGCAGAAGTTCAAGGTCATCCTTGTCTACATAATGAGTTCAAGTACAGCCTGTGGTGTGTGAAGCCCTGTCTCAAAACAGAAAACAAAAACAAACAAAATCCCCCAATAGGAAAACATCCTCCATTCTTTCCAGGTTCGCTCTTTGATGGTTTCTCTGGTCCAGTGGTCCTCACCTTTCCTACCACTGTGGCCCCTTCACACAGTTCTTCGTGTCCTGGTGATCCCCACCTTAAAATTATTTTCACTGTTACCATGTAAGTGTAATTTTGCTACTGTTATGAACAGTAATGTCAATATCTGATATGTGGGATATCTGATCCCCCCGAAAGGTTCTTCCACTCCCAAGGGACCTTGACCCACAAGTTGAGAACCACTGCTCTTGTGTTTCCAAAGTTTGCAGTGAAGAAGTTGACTTTGGATGGGTCACTAGAAGGGTTCTAAGTCAAAATCCACCTTTTATTTACTAAAATGGAGAGATGGTTCAGTGGTTAAGAGCTCTGACTGCTTTTCCAGAGGTTCTGAGTTCAATTCCCAGCATAGGAGTGTTTACTTCTACTCCCAGTACTCAAAAGGCTGAGGCAGGAGGATAGCCCACCAGTAAAAGACCACCCTTGGCTGTAGAATGAAACACTGCCTCTCAAAACCAAACGACCTACATGGGTGAGTGGTGGGCATGAGCCCTGATTTCCTACACTCTGGCTTCAGCGCTGAGGTTGTAAGTGCTGGAGGTGCACCCTGTTCCCAGATGTCCCAGGGCGATGGTAGCCACAGAGGCCCCAGCAAGGAGACAATGCTTCATCTGTCACATCCTTTAGGACTATCTCCCATTGCCTACTTTTCTTTTACATCTTTCTGGTTCCCCAAAGCGCCAAGCACACACACATATCCACACGCCCAGCCCCTGTGCTTACCCCTGGAGTAAGCACTATGATTTCTTTTTCTCCTTCAGCCCCGAGACTGACTTCTTCCTTTGGCACTGGTAAAAAGTCTATTCTTGCGAAAACTGCGTAGCTAACTGAGCAGCTGGCCTCAGACACAGGGGTTGTTAAAGGAGGGAACATGAGAAGGAGACAGACACCTCGGTCAATGTCTTTGCTTCCTCGGCTGTGGAGGAGTGAGGCTCCATCTTGGGAGTACTTCTTTTTCTCTTCAGACTCTGCCATTTGGGGGCATTCGCAGGAATGGATGCCAGCCTCACCCTGAAGGAGAGGCATATGCGCACATGCGCACGCACCCACACACACGCATACACACACACACGTGCACACATGTGCGCACATACATGCACACATGCACGTGTGTGCACACACACTGACACACACATACACAAAGATTGTCCTAGGCAATCTTTGTCCATAATTCATTTGAACACTTAAGGAAGTAACAAGGAATCAAGATTATTAATTAGTTAATAATTAATTATTAATTATATATGATTATATACATACACTGAACTTACAGGAGCTAGAAGCGTTCTGGTGGAAAAGGAGAAACTTTGGACAGATACTGAGAATGTCCTGAAGGGTTTCCTGCAAGAGACAATTCTATTTTTTAAGTATTCTTCTTAGGCCCATTGTGTGGGAGGGTAAGGGTTGTGCTTAATGAGAAGGTTATTTTTAGTTTAAAAATAGGACACTGTACAAAGGAAAATTTCTAGTCGTAGTTATGATTTTGTCCCTAAACCATCAAGTCAGATCTATGCCATTTTCATGCTGCATACTCAGCTTCGCGGTCTGAAAAGCATGGTTAGATCTTATTCCCAGGACATGTGAGGTACGTTTTTGCACGTGAGGCAATGACTCTGAGACTTGTCTCTATTATTTTGTCTCAAAACTAGAAACACAAGACAAGCTGGTGAGGCCAAGGAAACAAAAGAGGAGAGTGATTCTCAAGTAAAAACCAAACAGAAATGAATGAGCGCATGCTTGATGTTCTCGGGGACTCTAGAACTTTCTCGACCATCGAAGATGTAGTTAGGGTGATTCTCCGGCTTCAGGTTCCAAAGGCAAACAGGCAGGCGGGGCCAGAAGGAAATTAGTTTCTGTTGCTCTGTGGTGACAGGCATGTTTGAGCTAATCACAAGAGTCAACGACTGGTAATCCTAAGTAGGTTTTTCTTTTTCCTCTCTTGCTTAAATTGAACTCTAAAGTTGCCCCCAGATAATGACTGCTTTTAGTGAAGTGACTTCCCAACGTAAGTAAAAGCTTGGACTTAGGCCATGGGATCACAACCATGAGCGCCCAGGAGCTGGGCAACTTCTTCTATGTGGTTGCTGTGAGCATTTTGAGAGCCTCCACTTTGGCATACAGTCTCTCCCACACAATGGGGCGTGTTTCCTGGGTATACAGATTGACTTTAAACATTTAAATGCCACTGATCACCTGTCCCTCATGGAAAATGACACCTGACCTTCCTGCTTGTCTTCCTGGCAGGCATGGCTAATCAGAGCTGCCTATCAGTGTACCTGCTCCAAGAATTTCTTTTCATTATAATTTGGAAGACAGACCAAATTGATAAGACATGCGAGCTGACCCTTATTATGACATCTGGTTGCTGCTAATTTTTATCTTTCACGCATGAGTTTTGTCTTTGACTCAGAGCAGGTTTGAGCGAGAAAGAAAAGCAAGTGTAGGTTTCTGGATCTCAGGGGGAGGCGAGGGCTTCCTGTCAGGGCTGCTTGTCAGTTCAGCTGCTGACTTGACAGAGCTATGCATTATTAAGTGCACACACATTTATTTCCATGTTGGGATTTATAATTAAGTTTTTAGGTTGGCACACAAAGGGGATCTCCCTATGGTTGATGGAGGTGGGTCTTGTATCTTATCTGTTGCTTTCATTGGTTAACTAATAAAGAAACTGCCTAGGCCCATTTGATAGGCCAACCCTTAGATGGGTGGAGTAAACAGAACAGGATTGGGGGAGAAAGAAGCTGAGTCAGAGAGTCGCCATGATGCTCCCACTCCAGCCAGACGCAGGTTAAGATCCTCCCTGGTAAGCGCACCTCATGGTGTTACAGGGATACTAGAAATGGGTTAGATCGATATGTAAGAGCTAGCCAATAAGAGGCTACAGATAACGGGCCAGGCAGTCTTTAAATGAATACCGTTTCTGTGTAATTATTTCGGGTACAAAGCTAGCCATGTGGGCGGCCGGGTGCTGGGGACGCAGCCCAGCCGCCCCTGTTACTACAGAGTGGCGCCCGACGTGATGGACTAAATCCACTTAAAAACCTGAGAAGGCTTAAAAATAAGGGAGAGAGAGTTTAACACAGATTTTTGCTGTTTGTTGGGCAAACTCTGGCTTTAAAGCATTTCAAGGCTTTTATGGGACTGGATGTTTATGTTCCCGCTTGGGATCGGAAGGAGAATGCTCTGAGACCATACAGATGGCTCAGCGCTTCCCGCCTGCACCTGGGCAGAATCAGGCTTAGGCAGGCGGAAAAGCATGGCGGATTCCTGCCGCATTACAGAGACGTGTTTTCAGACTGCGCATTGCTCTGTGTGTCAGATTTGGCTGTAACTTGGATGAAAAGAGATTCTGTGCTCTGTGCCTGGAACTGTGTATGGCTCAGGGGCACCA
>JABTXL010006032.1:1063572-1081069 GCA_025134845.1 Neodon shergylaensis
TATCTATCTATCTATCTATCTATCTATCTATCTATCTATCTATCTATCTATCCATCCATCTATCTAATTATCTACCAATCCCTTTTTCTTCCTCCCTCCCTCCCTCCCTCCCTCCCTCCTTCCCTCCCTCCCTCCCTCCTTCCCTCCCTTCCTTTTGAGATAGTCTCTCACTAGTCTAAACGTCACAAGATCAACAAGCTGGGTGGTCAGTCAGCCTCAAAGATGCTTCTGTGTCCACGGGATTAAAGTCATATACACTCATATCTAGTTTTTTGAAGCTCTGAAGTCTGGGGATTGATGGGACAGGACAAGGACCTCCCTGGATGAACTGTCACTGCAGCCCAAGACCATGTCTTCTGCAATTTCAGTTTGCACCTAAAGAGCTGGAATATTCCCAAAGTTCTAGTATTTTAGAGCGGGAAGGAATTCATGATATTTTCTCCTTCCACATTTCCCAGCAATCCTGTGAGTCGATCCGGAAGGTAAAGGGAATCATAGGAGTGTGGAAGGCAGTGTGTCTCAGATTGATTTTACTTAATAATTTGAAGACTGTGGGCTAGTTTTCCTAGACAAGGTCAAGGCAGAAGACAAAGCCCCATTTGCAGGCTGCCTTTTGTTTTGCTCAGTAGTAGTGGCCTGGGCCTTGCTTGCTCTTTCTCTTCCTTCATAGATCTCCCTTGCCAAAGACACATTCTTCGCAGCATGTCCAGTTCAGTGGCTGGAGGAGGACAAGACAGGAGTATAAAGCAAGGTCAGGGAAGTGACAGCCGACTGCCAGGTCTGACAGAGGAATGTAGGCCCTTGGCCAGGGCCCTCCCACCTCGGGTAGATGGAAGTCCCCCAGGTGCCAGCTCCCACTGCCAGCGTTGGAACGGAGCCTCATCCCAGCTCCCCAGAGCCATTTACTTCCTTTCCCACAGCCAACATTCTCCCCAGAAACGGGACTCTGCCAGGTCTCCGTGCTGTGTTCTATGACCTGGAGTCCCACACCCAAGTTCATTCCACAGTAAACAAGGAGGAGCCAGGGACCAACATGTCTGCTCTAATACCCCAACCTGTCTCCCACTGTACTTGAAACATGCCTTTGACAGTTCGAATGTGTCTGGGCAGGCAGGATAAGTCATGGCCCTCTATTTCAAATCATGTCTGTCACACCACGACCGAGTAACCCAAGGGAAAGAACAATGCCAACTGACCTAGACAGAAACCCTTTAGGGCATTGTGTGTCATGAGTGAATGAGTTCTGGGGACCATCTCGGGTCTGCCTCTTTTCATATGCGAAATTTCCCTGCCTTGGTAGACAGCCAGGCGATGAGAGCGTGCATCTCACATAGTTGTCACCAGAAACCTGATGCACAGTGACAGTGGCAGTTGACTTCATGCGTCTGTTAGAACGGGGTGGCGTCGAATTCGCACCATGAAGCTGCTTTAAAATACACAGTTTTTAAAAGTTGTTTGACCTTCCCAGATGGTTCTTACACCCGGGGAAGTTGGCGCAGGCAAGTAAAAGGCTGCTGTGAGCACTGACCAGTCGTGAACTCTAATATCCTTGGGGCCAGCTGTCTGGGGACTTATGTGACCTTTGCAGTCTGTTGCTCTGTGTTTTTCTAATGCTGTTTCTTCACCAACAAAGAGAACAATGAAGCATCTATGTGAGTGTTTATGGTGTCAGTTAGGTGATGAAGCACCAGTTAAGGTGAAATCATTATAGCATTCCAGGGCCATTGTCATCTGGAAACACACTATACACTCTAAATCAAGAGTATAAAGAGTCATAACCATAAGATAATTCTTATCTGTGCTAGGAACAAAGATTCCAGCTAAAAAGAGTTTAATCATCCCTGTTTTAAGTTGTTAGGTGCATTACTATAGAACTAAACTTGCTTTGAAAAAAAAATAATATTTTTAATTAAAAAAGAAAAACTTACTTTTGTTTTCAGCCGCTGGCTCACAACTTCGTTCTGCCTTTGGAGAACCTGCCGGGACCATAGCAGATCTCTATTTGCAATTGATTTTTCAATTTCTCTTTTTAAAAAGCTTTTATTGCATTTTTTATGTGTTTGTTTATTTGTGTGTGTGTGTGTGTGTGTGTGTGAAGTTACACACATGCCACAGTACACATGTAGAGATAAGAGGACAACTTTGAGAGTCAGCTCTCTCCTTCCACCACATGGGTCTTGGTGTTGAGCTCAGGTTGTCGGCATGGCATCCAGCATCCTCACCCACCGGGCATCTTGCCTGGGTTTCTCCTTGAGATGACATCATAAGATGGGAGGAGCTTGCCGGCACTGTCCTCTCCATTCAGTCTGGTTTTGCCTTGTGTCAGTTGCTGTCTGCCCTGTCATCCTTGGGTGATACAAAAGCTGTAACTTTAATTTTAATTAAACTGTTAAGGGCCATTTTTGAGTTCTTCTGGTAGGTGCTTTTCATGGATTGCTTTGTTCAGTCTTCAACTTTGTGGGGCAGGATACGTAATGCCTCACCCTAGAGAGCAGGCAGCTGAGACTAAGTAACTCACACAAGCCTACCCATGGGGAAGCGGGACCTAAAGCCTGTCACCAGGAGCTGTGAAATATCTCCCATAGGCTCGTATGTCTGAACACGTGGACACCTACCCATGGTGTTGTTTTGGATTGTGGGTCCTTTAGAGGCAGAATCTCCCTGGAGGCAGTGGGCCACTATGTGTAAGAGTTAATGTGGTGGTGGGGCTGGTCGTTTGAGACAGTTTTTTGTAGTCAAGGTTGATGACCTTGATATCACTGTGTTAGCCAAGGATGACCTTGAATTTCTGATATTCCTTCCACCCCTCAAGTCTTGGGTGGAATTTTTCTTGTGATACCAGACCTGATTTATGCAGGGCTAAGAATCCAACCAAGGCTTTATGCATGCTGAGTAAGCATTCTGCCACGTGAGTCACACCCCCAACTCAGGGCTTGGAGTTTTATAACGTGGCTCTGCTTCCTGTTCATTCTGCTTTCTGATTGAAGAGGCAATGTGACCAATAGCTTAGATTTCTGCCACCATGTCCTCCCCACCATGATGGTCTGTGTATTGTCATACTGTAAGCAAAAATAAGTTGCTTCCTGTGGTAGTTTGAAGGTAATTAACCCTATAACCTTATAAGGGAGTGGCACTGTTAGGAGGTGTGGCCTGGTTGGAGTAGATGTAGTCTTGTTAGAGGAAGACTGTCACTGTGTAGGCAGGCCTTGAAGTCTTAAATATGCTCAGTATACTACCCAGTGGCTTTCTTTCTAAACAAGATGCAGTCAACACCATGTCTGTCTGCACGCTGCCATGCTCCCCGCCATGATGATAATGGACTGAATCTCTGGACTGTTAACTACCACCTCAATTCACTGTTTTCCTTTAAAGGAGTTGCTGTGGCCATGGTGTCTCTCCACAAGCAATAGAAACTCAGTGTCTAAGACACTCTCTTAAGTAGCTTTTGTCAGTGTTTGGTCCAGTGATAAGAATCGTAGCTGGGTCCTAGGACTTTAGCTTCTGCTCCTCAGCACCAAGCTTACGATCGTCCTTTGTCTCTAAGGGAACAGATAGTTTTAATAGTTAAGATTTCAAAAAAAGCCAAGAAAACTATTTATTTAAACCATACAAATATTTTGTTTTTAAAGCATTTGGTGGCTAAAGTTTCTTTCAGTTAGATGCTATCTCTACCCTACAATTTTCATATCCTGTAATTTTGTGCTGTCAAAAGGCATGCCAGACTGGGTGCAGAAGTGGCGTGCTGAGGGATTAAAGCTGCAGTTATCAGAAAAAGAAGGGAAAACATTTTCAGTATGACAAATGCTAGCTTTCTTTTTTTTCTTTCTTTCTTCTTTTCTTTCTTCCTCTTTTTTCCCCCTTGTGGGTTATTTTCCAAGCCCTAGAACATTTTTAGAGAAGAGGTTACGTTAGGGCACGGATGACAACAAATCCTGGCAGAAGTTTCGTTTGAGATCATTTTATTGCCTTTATTTTATTCCAAACAATCTTATGAATGGTTTTCTCAGCATCTAGATATAAAAAGAAGCCTAAGGCTGGAGCCAGCAATCATTTTGAGCCTGACTTTGTGTCCTGACTAGGGTGGGGTTGGTGGAGAACAGTTGGGCTTAATAAGTGACTGTGTGGGGTCTCTTTTGGAGGATATGTCTTTTCAAATGTTATCAAGCCTGGGGTAAAGTTGAACTCAGGTATGCTGGGCTAACCCAACCTACTTACGTTTCAAAGTTTGCTGCTTTGTGTGTTTGGGTCTAGTGATCTATCCCAGCTTACACGACCTCTCACAGAGTTGATCAAGATCAGCATTAGATCATGTGAGTATTTCTAGCAGGCTGCTAGATTTTAGTCAGTTCCCTCATCTACAAATAAGGGGGGGCAGAAAGATTTATTGCATATTAAACCCAAACATGAAATTCAAAGGGCTATGTCCTGAACTTCCAAGAGGCAGCAGATCTAAGTCCAGCATAACTGACCCCACCACAAACTAACCGTCCCTCTGTAAAAGGTCCTGAGGAGCCCCAGCTGCAATCACTCCCATTTGTAGCACAGTTCCTATCCTCAGTGCCTCTCAGTTCAGTAACGAACCTCCTGCCCCAACTGCTCATGGCTACAGAAGCATGCTGAGTCTCTCTGGGGCTTTGCTAAGTTCCTGAGACACAGCTGTGAGCTAACAGCTTCTAACTGAAGGGCTCAGGCACTAGGGAGGAAGGGTTAAGAGGGCAAGGGTCTCATTGGAAAGAACAGGAGGGGACTGGAGAGATTGCCGCCTCCTTGCGGCCACTACACTGCTTTTAAAGGTGCAAACAGTTTACAGCAATAGCCTTAGAATAGTTATCTTCCATAGCCCACACCCATGGGCCAGAGAGAGCTCAGTTAGTAAACAGTAGATTGACAAGCACGAAGACTAAGTTTAATCCCAAACCTACAGCAAAAGGCTGGGCATGAGAGTACAAGCGTCTAACCCCGGCGCTGGGGCCCGTAGAGACAGCTGAACCCCTGGGAATCACTGACTACCAAGGCCATTTGACGAGCTCCAGGCCCATGAGACACCCTGGCTCAAAAGACAGGTGGACAAGGTTCCAGACAATGACACCTGTTCCCAACAATGACTTCTGGCTTCCATACACATATGTAGATACATGCAAATGCATTCTCACACACATGAAAACTTACAAACACACAAATAAATGTAAAAAGAATCATATAAAATAAATAAAACGGAAGTGGCTGGGGCCTGCACTGTTTCCTCTGGAATTTTGCTCAGAACAGATGAACTGTTTTCATTAGCTTACTCTTACTTCTTTCATTTTTAATTTTTTAAAAAAGACCTACTTTTGGGGGTGGGGGCGGGCAGGGTTTCTCTGTGTAGCTCTGGCTGTCCTGGGACTCATTCTGTAGACCAGGCTGGCCTCAAACTCAGATCCATCTGCCTCTGCCTCCTGAGTGCTGAGATTGAAGGAGTGAGCACCACGGTCCAGCTATTTTTATGTAGCGTGTGTGTCTCTCTGTAGGGATTTGTACATGACTGCAGTTCCTGCAGGGTCCAGAAGAGGGCGTAAGGTATAGGATCCTCTGGAACTAGAGTTACAGGCTGCTGTGAGCCTCCATCTGACTTGGGTGCTGGAGCCCCAACTCCTCTAGAGGAGTAGTGCACATCCCTAACCCCTGAACCATCTCCCCAGGCCCTTTTCTTACTTCTTAATCCCCTGCCTCAGCTCTTAAGGTCTTCGTCTAACCCCCTCCTTCTGAAAGTGCCCATCTTGTGCCAGGGCTCCTTTCTGCCTTGCCACCCTAGGACCAACGCCTGCTTCACAGTTCCAGGCACTAAGCACATGTAAGACTGGGCATTTCAAGATTAGCTGCCATGTTTACATTGTCTAATTGGTTTGCTTGGGGCCATTTTAAACATGGTACCTGAACAATTGAGTGGTTCTCGCAGCCATAAGGTAACTTAGTTGTCTTCCTATGGCTGAACATTGCTTTCCAGTGTTTAGCCCTTATATGTCACAGTGCCGTAAGAGTTCATGAATTTTAAAGGAAAAACTCATTTTAACCAGACTCTTGAAGATGGGAATTTTATAAAATGATATCTTAACTCAAGTGGGTGAAGCAATCGCCTCCTTGACAGGTCGTTACTCACAGCCTGTTGCCCACCAGCTCTCAATGGCTTTAAAGCAGTAGCCATTCCACATGTGAGGGACTCCTTCCCTGCTGGCTGCTGGCCTCTGGGGGTGCGTTGTTTCCAGAGAGAATGGAATCTTTGCATCGGAGGGATTTGTGTTGCACAACGTATGTAATAGTTTCACATACTTTTTACAAAGTCAGAAACAATTTAGATTCCTGCCAATAGAGTGTGATTTAAACGTCAAGGGTCAGCTATGCAGCAGACTGCCGTGCCCCTGCTGGGCTCTCATTGAAGGGGTGCGAGGTTTACTGTTGAATGGTAAGACAACAACATTCAGAAAAGCTTTCACCAGGACTGCGTCCACAGGACCACGGAGGTCACTGAGTGGGGGCAAAAGTAGGGGAAAGGTTTTGTTGTTTTATCTGTGTAATCCTCTTGGGTTTTACACGGTGTTACTCACTGGAAAGTCTGATTTCGTTTTTGGTTCCTTGGAGTACTAAACAGAGAATAACCATATGACTCAATATTTCCATTTTTGAGTGTGTATCCAAAAAGGACTGAAAATGAGTCAAATGGACTTGATGCGCCAAGATTGACTTTGTTTTTGTTTTGGTGTTTTTTTTTTTTTTTTTGAGGTGGGTCTTTACTCTGTTTGCACTAGTAGCCTAGAACTCACCATGTAGACCAGTGCAGCCTGGAACGCCCAGGTGTGGGCCTGCCTCTGAGTGCTGGGATTAAAGGCATGTACCACCATGCTCTGCCTAATAATGCAATACTGATAGCAGCTTTATTCCCAATAGCCACAAGGCAAAGACAAACCGACTGCCCACCAGCAAACGAAAGTGTATACACAACACAGAACACTGTCCAGCCACATGGGGGAAGGGCCACTGACACTTGCTGTCGTGTGGATGGACCTTGAGGGTACTATGCTAAGAAAACAAGTTAGACCCAACGGACACTTATATGCAAAATCCATACAGGCAATTCATAAAAACAGAAAGTCCCCAGAGATCACCAGGGAGATGAAGATGATGAAAAGCACTGAAGAGGGAAGATAGTTGTCACATAAAATTATGAACACAATTAATAATGAAGAATCATATACTTACAGTGGCCAAATGCCCAATTTTCATATCATATATTTATCATAATGAAAATTCAAGTTAAACGTAATTAAAGAAAAAACATCAAGTACAGCTTGATTTATTCTTCATTGAAACATTCTTCTAATCTGACCCCACCCTCTGCAGCCAACAGTAGTGGCTGAGAATGTGGGTCCTATACTGAACGCTCCCTAAAATAGAAAGGTATGTGGACATGCACCCTTGTGTTGGAGCAGGTCAGCCCTCAGCCTGGGCCTTGAGGCCCAGAGCCCATGGCCACCGTCTGTGGGAAGCACAGTGTGACCCGGTTCTGACTGCTGTGTCAGGAAGTTTCACAGATGAAGGTGACCTAGAAGTGAAGTCCGTCCTGGGTTAGGAGCTGAGGAGCCGAATTTTATTAGCAAGGGTTGGGTGGGGTGCGGTGGGCATTGCTGGGGTGATTGTGGGGGGTCTCATTACAGTATGATTTTAACTGGAAAAGTAGTGGAGTCTTTAGACTACTTATAGCGCCTTCCTTGGTCCTTAAATGTCTATTTGCGTGTGTGTCTGGGTTTTTAAATGCTGCTGTGGGAAAATGGCTCAGGGCTTCCTGCTCTTTTCCCGGTTCCTGTTTACCATTTAAAGACCTTGCCTTCTCTCCTAATCAAGCAGATAACTAGGTCTGTTCACAATGTCTCTGTATTCTTCTCAACCCAAACTATGTTTGCCATCTAGCGAGCAATCCTTGCCATTACAGCAGCCTCCTTCTAATGTCTCAGCCAGGCTAAGGCAGCCCAGCCAAGCCGACTCCAGTCACTTGGCAGACACTGCTGTGAATACACGGACATTCAGGCCCAGTGGTCAGATCTGAGCCATCAGAATAGTGGAAGTTCTCACGGAAGGGGCACTTCTGCCGTTCCTAAGAAGATAAACTCTGACAATTCAGTGTTATAAAAGGTTTAAGCAGGACAACGGATGAAAATTAACCAGCAGCGAAAACTACTCAAGCCAACTGTTTGCACACTGTGACGCTTCCACATTCATTCCCAAGCTTTCTCTTCTTCTGTGTGTTCTACAAACAATGCCAGAGGCTATCTCAGTCTGCGACTCTCACAGTAAATGCTGCCTTGTGGGCTATCCAACCTGGGGCCAAGGACAGCTGCCGCAAAAAATGAAACTTACACAAAGCATTATGAGAGGGGTTGCCCCTGACTCTATACTGAACCATTCTTCATCATGACCTTTGTCTATCACAGTGTCCTACCTCAGAGTCAAAGGTCATGAATGCCTATCAGCATAACAGTCTGGGTTTCTGAGCACACACCGAAAGAGAGCTTCATTTTCTGCTTGTTGTATCTATCGTTATCTTTTGGAAGGTGGTCTGGAGATACTGCGCTATATATGCTGGGGATTTAAAAACTAAAACTGGCTGGGGCTGGCTCAGTGGGAAAAGGAGCTTGCCAACAAGCCTGGTGGCCTTAGTTCAGTCCTGGAACCCCTGTAAGGATGTAAGGAGAGAACCAACTGCATAAAGTTGTCCTCTGATCTCCATACATTGGCTGTAGTGTATGTGTAGCTACAACTCATGCAAACCATAAAAACAATTACATTTTTAAAAGTAAAATAAGGGCCACGGGGGTGACCTAGCCAGTAAAGGTGCTTGCTGCCTAGACTGATATTCTGAGTTTGAGTCCCGGGACTCACAAGTTGTTCACACACACACACACACACACACACACACACATACACACACACGTGAATGTTTAAAAAATTAAAATAAAAGTTAATACTAGTCACTTAGAATTCTTGAAGAATCCCTGGTAATATCCTGTGTCTGGGCCCTTAGGATTCCTAAACAATGATAAGGGCTCTATTTGGGGAAATATTCTGAACCCTATGTGTCTGCTCCTAAGACAGGGACCCTGGGAACCCCACAGTTGTAAATGGAATGCCTACAACTTGCCAAGCTATGGACTGAATCCCTATGGCTGTAATTTGTTTTATATATGTCTATCTATATCTATACATATGGAAACATATATTTAAATAAAATAGAAACTGACTTAAAATTTCACACACACACACACACACACACACACACAGTTGATAGCCACTTGCCACACCCTCTTCCGCAAGAACCGGCAAGATTTATTTTAAAGTGTCTTCTGTCCTGCCAAGGACTATGAGCATAGAAGAGAAAGCAGACACAGTTCCCGCGTTACTGCCAAATGGGGTTTATCGCTCAGCTTGACACTCCACAGTGATAGCTGGGATCCAGGAGCCATGAAGGCTGAGCACAGGAGGTGGTGTGGAATGATTCACGTTGTCCAGAAAGCCCTGGGACCTGAATGACTGCTGGTGTAACTGATCCTTGTTTTTCTTTCTGTGCATTTCTGTGCACGTGGTTTTGCAGGGAAGGCCAGAGATACCGGGTGTACATCGTGATACCGCTGCTGCCGGGATTCGAAGGGGACATTTCCACAGGTGGAGGGAACGCGCTACAGGCGATAATGCACTTCAACTACAGGTGCCCGGACCCCAACCCTCTGCTCTGATCTCTGCATCATGCATGGGAGCCTGGAAGGGAGCTGCAAAATTTCTGCACAGTTGATCAGTGTTTTACTTTCAAACCTTAGTCTTTACGAGGCGATAAAATTCAAATGTTACAGTCATACATGAAGTGCGCCCTCTCTCCTCCTGGTTCTCACTGTGTAGCCCCGGCCGCCAGGAACTTGCTATGGAAATAAAAGACTGGCCTTGAACTTCAGAGATACCCCCACCTCTGCCCCCTGAATGCCCAGCTAGTGCCTTTTTATATTAATTTTTAATACATAATGTCAGTGGAAAATATCTTTATGCCACAATCCATTTTTTCTTTTCAGTAAGTAGGGAGAGTTGAAAGAAGAAGTGTTTCGCAGCCTCCAGTCAGGCAGAGCGAAGATGACAACCGGAAGATTTATTTTTTAGTTTCACACTTTTCTTGTCTTCCTTTTTGGGGTGGGGGGAGAATGAGACTTTAATGAGACCACAGAGAGAAGGTCTCGGGGCTTTGGTCACACTTGGGTGGAGAGTTATGTGCCCCACGCTTGGCTTCAGGGAACCCCAGCTGATTCCGGTAACACAGTCTGAGGGCTCCATTGGGTGGGGTTGTGGTCGTGTTTGATATCAAGCCTCACGTGGCCCAGGCTGGCTTTGAACTCGCTGTGGCTGAGGATGGCTCTGAGCGTCTGATCTTTCCATACCTCCTGAGTGCTGTGATTATAAGTATGTGCCGCCAAGCCTGTTGGCAGTGCTGGGGATGAACGCAGGTCTTCCTGCGTGGGATTAAAGGCATGCACCGCCATGCCCAACAGTTGGTTTCTTTTTCCACCAACTCTTCCAACTGTATCTGTATATCTGCTAGGGTTTGAAGTAAGCATTGGTGCTGATGCTGGCATCCCAGGGCTAAATTCACCTGGTTACAGCGACCACCTTTCTTCTACATACTTGGACTTAGTACATAGCCAAAAACGTTTTTTTGAGCATGTCGGTAACATGATGTTTAATTGCTTTCTATCTGCTTTTGTGGCAATTCAAATATTACTTTTGGAATTTTGTCAGTTGTATTTCCTATGACTGTTTTTGATTTTTGAACCAGCTGGATGAAATGCATGTTTGGCTGCTGTTCAGCAAATGGAACCTTTGCTTATGCAAAAGCATCTCTATTTGCTGGTGTAGGCTTGGGGAATAACAGTTTTTCCAGGCATAGCTGTAATTTAATTACATTCACACAGTAGGCAGATGGAACATAGAACTTTGGTTTTTTTCCTTTTTAATACACGTTTTCATTAGCATCCAGCTCAAATATTTTCTACTTTATTTTTAAAGTTTTTATTAGCATATACTAATTAA
This sequence comes from Neodon shergylaensis, assembly GCA_025134845.1. Lineage (NCBI taxonomy): Eukaryota > Metazoa > Chordata > Mammalia > Rodentia > Cricetidae > Neodon > Neodon shergylaensis. The sequence continues at coordinate 1,074,670 of JABTXL010006032.1, forward strand.
TCTAGTAATTAGTATAAATAAATGAATTTTCATTGTAACATTTTCTTACAGGCTTATGATTTTAATCATATTTGCTCTTTGGTCCCCTCTCCTTTAGGCCATCCCTTACCTTGTTCCCTAGTCTTTCCCTCTCTCTCCCCCCTCCCCTCTCCCCCTCCTCTCTCCAGTGAGCTCCATTAGAGTTCTGTGCAGTAGGAGCCTACATGACAGGTGGTTTGTGGGATCTTGAGTGTCTTCCTATGGCTACACCACTGAAGAAAATGTCTCCCTGTCTCTGACTGTGATAGCTCCAGGGGAGGGACGGCCTCAGGGCTCCTGGCTTTCCCACTATTTAGAGGCCTCCATATTTAACAGTCTTGAGGGGCAGAACTCTTCAGCAGAGTTATTTAAAGCTTGGTTTTTCACAGTTATAGGGTTTTTTTTTTTTGCTGACTTGATGGAAATAACCCAGTCTAAGGGTTGTTTTTTAATAATAATTTAGACTTTATAATAAATTTAGACTTTATAATAGTCTGCTTACTTCTTGATGTTCTGACAAGAGTCTGCCCTTTTCACCTCAGAACGTAGGATGATTTTATAAATGCTCTTATGAAGACTCCTAAATCTTTGCTGTCACAAGTTTTTCTAAGGGAAAGTTCATTCACAGCCCATCTCTCTTTCTGAACTCTGATCTCAGTTTTATAGCTCTCCCATTGACTCTCATCAAAATAACTATGTCTTTTCAGTAAACATTCCAAAAAAAAATCCTACTGGGGTTTTAACTTTTAAAAATGGGCACAGCGTTGTCTCAGGAGAGCACTTGTCCCATTTGCTTGGGTTAGGGTTACATCCCCAGGCATTGCTGTTAGACTTGGTTGCTGGACCCTCCGTAACTATGCCTTTCCATGTTTTCAGAACCATGTGCAGAGGCGAGAACTCCATCCTCGGACAGTTAAAGCCAGAGCGTGAGTAGTGCTTTCTCCTCTTCTGAGATTGTTCCTAGGAAGCATCAGGGCATCACAGGATGAGATATGAGATGAGCTGGCAGGGTTATTAGCTGTTTTCCTTGTCACTGTAAGAAATATCTGACAAAGCAGCCTTGGGGAAGGCTCATGGCTTGAAGGTACAATCTGTGAAGGCAGGGATGATGGCAAGCGGCATCTGCAGGGGTGGTCACATTGAATTCACAGTCAGGAAACACGACAGGATCAATGCTGGCGTGCCCTTTGTCCTTTTGGTCCAGTCTGGAAGCCCCTCTCATGGAATGGTGCTACTCACACTTAGAGCAGACCTTCCCACTTTAATTAACTTAATCTAGAAAACTCTTCTCACTCATACCTCAGATTACCATCAGATTAACTGGCATCCCCGAATGTTCACACAGTGTGCTTATACAACACTGCTCATGCGGTGTGCATACAGAGCACTGCTCACGCGGTGTGCCTACAGAGCACTGCTCACACGGTGTGCATAGCTCACGCAGTGTGCATACAGAGCACTGCTCATGCGGTGTGCATAGCTCACGCAGTGTGCATACAGAGCACTGCTCTCGTGGTGTGCTTACACAGCACTGCTCACGCGGTGTGCATATAGAGCACTGCTCACGCGGTGTGCTTACACAACACTGCTCATGCGGTGTGCTTACACAACACTGCTCACAGTGTGCATACAGAGCACTGCTCACGCGGTGTGCATAGCTCACGCAGTGTGCATACAGAGCACTGCTCTCGCGGTGTGCTTACACAGCACTGCTCATGTGGTGTGCTTACAGAGCACTGCTCCCGTGGTGTGCTTAGAGAACAATGGTCACACAGGCCTCTTCACAAAATGCTCAACTGAGTAACCCACTCTCTCTCATTAAGTTGCTCAAACCAGTGTCACAATGGAAACACCTGTGCATGAGCTGATGGGCGCCGAACAGTGGAAACATCTCTGCAATTTTTATTATTTATTTTTAGAATTCCCATGATAACTGAGGAGTGTCACAGGACTGTCTGCGTGTATTTTCAGCCTCTCCCTTACCACAACCCTGTGTGGGTCACCCCTGTCTTAAAGATGAGGAAGACAGGCGTGAGGACGGCAGGCATTTGTCACATCTATTCATGCAAAAGCCATGGATTCTCATAGTACTTTCTTTTTTAAATGTAATCATTTATTTTACATCCAGACCATAGCCTCGCCACTGTCTCCTGCTTCCCCCTCACTCCCTCATCAACCCACCCCTCCTGCCTGTTTGCTCAGAAAGGGTCAGCCCCCATGGGCATCAGCACAGTATGGCATATCAAGCTGCCATAAGACCAGGCATCTCCCCCTGCACTGAGTGTGGGCAAGGCAATCCAGCCTGAGGAACAGGTTCCCAAGAGCCAAAGCACCGGGGATAGCCCCTTTCCCATTGCCCTGAGTCCCACATATAGACCAAGCTACTCACCTGTCCCATGCAGGCTCCCTGGTTGTTGGTTCAGAGTTCCCATGAGCCAGGCTAGTTGTTTCTGTGGGTTTTCCTCAAATGTCCCTATCCCTCTGGATCCTACAATCCCTCTTCCCTCTCCTCAGCAGAACTCCCCAAGCTCGGCCCAGTATTTGGCCTTGAGTCTTTGCCTCTGCCTCCATCAGTCACTGGATGAAGGGCTCTCTGATGACAACCTGGGTAGTCACCAGTCCCATCACAGGGGATGACTTGTTCAGACTATGCATCCCTTGCTCCAGGAGAATTAGCTGGGGCTATCCTTGTAGACTCACGGGAGTTTCCCTTGCATCAGGCTTCTTTACCTGCCTCATAAAACCCCTCTGCCCATCCCCAAACCTGATCCTTCAAGTTCCCATCCCCACCCACCCCAATCCACCCAGGAGATCTCCTCTATTTCCCCTTCCCAGGGAGATCTGTGTGTCCCTCTTGGATTCTCCTTGTTACCTGCCTGTCTGAGTCTGTGGATTGTAGCGTGGTTATCCTTTACAGCTAATGTCCACTTATGAGTGAGTGCATACCTTGTTTGTCTTTCTGGGTCTGGGTTACCTCACTCAGGATGATTATTTTTTTCTAGTTGCATCCATTTGCCTGAAAATTTCTTGATGTCATTGTTTTTAACATCTAAGTAATGTTCCATTGTATAATGTACCACATTTTCTTTATCCTTTTTTTAGTTGAGGGGCATCTAGGTTGTTTCCAGGTTCTGGCTATTACAAATAAAGGTGCTATGAACATAGTTGAACAAGTTTCTTTGTGGCATGATTGAGCAGCCTTCAAGTATATGACCAAGAATAATATAGCTGGGTCTTGAGGTAGATTGATTCTCATTTTTCTGAGAAGCTGATATATGACTTCCAAGTTTACATTCCCACAATCAGTGAAGGAGTGTTCCCCTTGCTCTACATCCTCTCTAGCATAAGTTGTCATTTGTTTTTGATCTTAGCCATTCTGACAGGTTAAAGATGGAATCTCAGAGTCGTTTTGATTTGCATTCCCTGATGGCCAAGGATGCTGAACATTTTTTAAGTGTTTCTCTGCAATTTGAGATTATTCTGTTGAGAGGTCTGTACCTATGTTTTTAATTGAATTACTTAGTTTTTGCTGTCTAGTTTAGTTTCTTGAGTTCTTTATGTCTTTTGGAGATCAACCCTCTGTCAAATGTGGGGTTGGTGAAGATTTTTTCCCATTCTGTAGGCTCATTTTGTCAGTTTTTGCTTTTCAGAAGCATCTCGGTTTCATGAGGTCCCATTTATTGTCAACCTTAGTGTCTGTGCTACTGGTGTTTTGTTCAGGAGTTGTCTCCTGTGCCAATATGTTCAAAGCTGTTTTCCACTTTCTTTTCTATTAGGTTCAATGTGACAGAATTTATGTTGAGGTTTTTGATCTATTTGGACTTAAGTTTTCTGCAAGGTGATAGATGTGGATCTATTTGCATTCTTCTACATGCTGACATGCTAGCACCATTTGTTGAAGATGCTTTCTTTTTTCCATTGTATAGTTTTGGCTTCTTTATCAAAATCAAGTGTCCATAGGTATGTGGATTTATGTCTGGGTCTTCAATTTGATTCCATTGATCAATGTGTCTGTTTTTATGATAATACCATGCTGTTTTTATTACTATAGCTCTGTAGTAGAGCTTGAAGCCAGGGATAATGATACCTCCACAGTTTCCTTTATTATACAGAATTGTTCTGGCTATCCTGGGGGTTTTGTTTTTCCATATGTAATTGAGTATTGTTATTTCAAGATCTGTAAAGAATTGTGTTGGAATTTTGATGGGAATTGTGTTTGAAACTGTAGATGGATTTTGGTAAGATAGCTATTTATACTAGGTTAATCCTACTGATCCACGAGCTCATAGTACTTTCTTACAACCTATACCATGACCATGTTCCATAATAAGACAGCTGTGGATGAGGAAGGAAACAAACCAAGGTATCACCTTTCGCTGTTTCAGTTCTTTCTAGAAGTACATTCTTCTTATTTATTTATTTATTATGTATACAATATTCTGTCTGTGTGTATGTCTGCAGGCCAGAAGAGGGCACCAGACCCCATTACAGATGGTTGTGAGCCACCATGTGGTTGCCGGGAATTGAACTCAGGACCTTTGGAAGAGCAGGCAATGCTCTTAACCACTGAGCCATCTCTCCAGCCCTAGAAGTACATTCTTAAGTGGAGGAGAGAAAAAGAAAAAAGAGTGAGAGAAAAATGTTTGCTCATCATATATAATAGGGACTATCCAGACTATGCAAAAAAATTCTTATAACTCAGTAATGAGCAAAATTAGCTCATTTTAAAAATATCTAAATAGACATTTGATTTCAAAGAAGATACAGAGATAACTAATAAATACATGAAATAGGCTCAAAATTATTAGCCATTGCAGAAAACCAAATGAAACCACAATAAGATACAACTTCACACACTCTAGGGTGGCTAAAATAGTGATCAGGTATTGGCAAGGATGTACAAATAATGGAACCCAAACCCTCACGCATTGCTGTTGGGAATGCAATTGGTACAGTGTCCTTTGAAAGCAGATCAGTAGTTCCTCAAAGGTTAGACAGAGTTCTATATGTGCCAGAAATTCTCTTTATAGAAAATGCATCTATGCAAAAGTTGCCCATGTGTGCTCATAGTTAAAATAGGCAAACCATGTAATGTTCAATAGCTGTTCAATGTATAAATTGTATGAGCATGTGTGCACACACAAAGGCCAGAAAAACACATTGGTTCTCCTGTTCCGTCATTCTCTGTCCATCATAATGATGGGGTAGTGTTGATAAACGATAAGAAGGAATTAAATGGTCTGTGCTAAAATAGGGACAGACCATGTAAGTACTGGGCTAACTGAAAGAAGCCAGGCAAAAGAGGCCATGCACTCTATGGTTACACTTTTATGGAATGTTTTCAGTAGGCAAATCCGTATCAATAGAAAGTTCTATAGTGGTTGTTAAGGTCTGGGAGTAGGTATGATCAGATGCCAATTAGATGTGCATTGGGGTATAAAAATACCTTAAAATTAAGTATTGGTGATGGTTATACAACTTTGTCAATATACATTTTATTTGTTTTTTGAGACAGGGTTTCTCTGTGTAGCTTTGGTGCCTGTCCTGGAACTCACTCTGTAGCCCAGACTGGCTTCAAACTCACAGAGATCCTGCCTGTCTCTGCCTCCCAAGTGCTGGGATAAAAGGCGTGTGCCAAAACCACAAATCTACTTTTTAAAAAATCTACTGAACTGGACCTGGTAATGCAGCTCAGTTGGCACAGGACTTGGCTGGCGTGTTTAAGGCCCTAGGTTCAATCCCGAGCCACATAAACCAAGTAAAGTTGTGCATAGCTGTAATCTGAGCGTTCAGAAAATAGAGGGAGGGTCTGAAGCTCAAGGTCATTCTTAGACGTCAGCATGTTCAAGGACATGCGGGGAAGATGAATCTCAAAAAAAAATCTGCCTAAAACAAAAAAATCTGTGAGGTGTGCCAGTGCACACCTCTGATCCCAGCACTTGGGAGTTGCAAAATAGCCTAGTCTACATAGTGAGACCCTGTCTCAAACAAATAAACAAAACCCCCCCCCCACACACAAAAAACACCCATCTATTGAACTGTATACCTGCTGAGCAAGCACCCAGTCACTAAACCCACAATCCCAGCCCTGTAGTGTGCAGTTAAAAAGGGAAATTTCATGGCATGGAAATAGCTATGGATTTTTATGACCTTTTCGGGGGGTTGATAGCTTTGAAACTATGGGTGTAGCTGGATGTGGTGATGTGCACTTTAAACCCAGCACTTGGAAGGCAGAGGGAAGCAGGCAGATCTCTGTGAGTTCAAAGCCAGTTTGGTCCAGGAGAGTCAGAGCTATGTAGTGAGACTCTATCACCCCCAAATAGATAGATCGATAGATAGATAGATAGATAGATAGATAGATAGATAGATAGATAGATAGATA
>JABTXL010006032.1:1081079-1099696 GCA_025134845.1 Neodon shergylaensis
ATAGATAGATAGATAGATAGATAGATAGATAGATAGATAGATAGATAAATGGGTTTAATGTTCCCCATAGCAGCTGTTCTCAGCCTTCCTAATGCTGTGACCCTTTAATATAGTTCTTCATTTTGTGGTGACCCCCAACCACAACATTATTTTTGACATCACTTTATAACTGTAATTTGCCATTATTATGGATTGTAATGTAAATATCTGCTATGCAACCCCAAAGGGGTCGTGGCCCACAGGTTGAGAACCATTGTCCTACATGTGTTTTTACAGGCACACACGTGTCTATCAGTGCTGTGTATTTAGGAAGTTTTCGCTAACAATCTCTTCAGACCTAGTTACATGTGTCACCTAATTGTACCCAGGAGAGAGCAGATGTCCCAGAGTGTCACCTTGATCTCTATGGGTTGACGAATCAGTCTATAAAAGACATATTGATAAAAGAGTAAGAAAGTCATCCTGCACTGTCTGACGGGGGTTTGCAAGGTGAAGGTGAGGTTATAGGCGAGTCAGGAATCAAAGCAAGCTCATTCTTTCTCAGCTGTGAAAATGTCCTGAGCTTAATGTAAAGCACTTTTTTTGGCTCAGACCCTTTTTTTTTTTTTTGCCTTTGCCATTCAGAGGAAATAGATTGGATTTTAACGCAAGAAACAATTTCAATGGCAAGCCCGCTTGGGGGAACATTTCTAAGCACCCTGGGAACAAGTCAAAATAAGGTCTCTCTGTGGGAGAATGTTCATATTCTGAACAGGGCGAGGAAAGCTTAATTACAGAATGACCTTTTCTGAAGCAAAGGGTCACGTTGTTGGGTTCGGTCTTGTTAGTGCTGGTGGTTTTAGAACCCTGGTGGCCTGCTCTCTGATTGGGTGGAGGACTGCAGTGCCCAGAGGCAAGAGCTCAGTTACTCTGAATAACAAAACAGGCTGTGAGGAAGTGAAATTCCCTGAAAATGATTCCAGTTCCAGCCAGTCTCTGAGCCTATATTCTGGAAACCTAGGGTCCAGTTTAAAGCCTTTCCTTATCATTTTTATAATTTTTCTGAATTATAATCTTTTAGGGCCAAATAAACTAGTGACCAGGGATATTCGAGCAGGATTATACATACACAGATACCCCAAACTCCACTTTTAAGTAATAAGCCTGTGATGCTTCTTGGTGGTTTTCTGTTCTTGTTTTCATTGTTGTTTTACCAAAATTGCCTTGTAAACAGGTGGCAGACTTGTGGAGCCCACTTCCTTCTGGTGTCCAGACAGCAGTGTCAACCACAGTCCTGGAAGGTTGTCTGCTGAGCCTCGTGTCCCAAGACACTTCAGCTAGGAACCCCCAGGACTTGTCTTTCCCTTTTTCCACGATGGTGTTTTCTGTGTTGTTCCCACTGTAGCTTGGGGACATCACATTAGCACTTGTTTCCTGTGAAGTCAGTTTTCCACACAGAATAAAACACCAGTTTGTTTTTCTTGTCTTTCTTCCCGGGAGCACCAGAGGTGCGAAGCATTCATTGCTGTCACAGGTGCGCACTGGTTGTATCTGATAGGTCACATCGAGATTATCCGTTATCCTAGCTGTAGTAGGCCCACACCACATAGCAAGAACTTTTTCTCTTGCCTTGTTCCTCTCTCCTCCCCCTCACCCCACACCCCCATACCCCGTCTCCCTTTCTTTTTTCTTTCCTTTTTGCTCTTCTCCTTCTCCTCCTTCTTCCTTTTCCCTGCCTTCTCCCTTCTCCTCCATCCATCTTCCTTTTTCTTCCTCCCCCTCTTCCTTTGGAATCTGTACTGTGAGCTTTCTCTTCAGGGCATTTTCCACATTCTGAGCTGCACCGTTGGAGTGAGGCAGAGGAGAAGGTGGTGTGCACTGTGGGTTGTGCATCCCTGATTGACAAGCGCTTGGACGATAGGTCCTAGGCCTGCTGTGGAATGGTGCACACCTGAGCCTCAGACAGCATTACACATCTTAGAATCCAAGTGCTGGCAAGAAGTCAATATAACCCATGTATTAGAAACGATGTTGAAATACTTCAGAATCTTAGTAGAACGTATTCATTGCATTATTACTGGTGGAGGACATGCCCCATCTCACATGGAGAAGTCAGAGGACAACGGTCAGGAGTCAGTTCTCCTTCCCCCTTTCCATGCGTCCCAGGGATTGAATGCAGGTTTGTGAGGCAATAGCCTTTATCCACGGTGACATCACTCTGAACCATGACAGGACAATTTCTGGGCTCTATCTGTCCTTTCATCCTGTGTTTCTATATGCGGACATTTTACCTCTTCCTTCTCCATTGCCCTCCACTTCTCTCCCCTTCCTGTCTTCCCTTTAACTTCCACAGGACCTTAAACCCCTCCACAAACCATCCTCTGTGGAACCACATGCCTCTAGCAAGTCCTATGAAATAGGTGTACACCTGTGTACACTGAGTAATTCTGTTTAACATAGCTTGGGAGCTTTTAATAGGAAAATCCCTGTTTAAAAATATTTGCTTTGGCAAAGGCTTTTCTCTAAGGTTCCACTGAAAATCTGCTTTATATCTTAAAATGTTATACTCTGGGTCACAAGCCCACCCTAGACGATAAAGAGAAATCCAAAGCTCAGGCACCATGGCCTTGAGTAATGACGATGACGTCAAGCTGTGCAGCACAGCGCTTATGATGCACAACACAGTGATGGTGACACATAGCACACTGATGGTGACATGCAGCACAGCGATGGTGACTAGCAGCGCAGAGATGGTAATGCGCAGCATGGTGATGGTGACATGAGGTGCAGTGATGGTGACGTGCAGTGCAGTGATGGTGACGTGCAGCGTAGTGATGGTGACGTGCAGCACAGTGATGGTGATGTACAGTGCAGTGATGGTGATATGCAGCGCAGTGCAGTGATGGTGATGTGCAGTGCAGTGATGGTGACGTGCAGTGCAGTGATGGTGACATGAGGTGCAGTGATGGTGACGTGCAGCACAGCCATGGTGACGGGCAGCACAGTGATGGTGACATGCAGTGCAGTGATGGTGACGTGCAGCAGTGATGGTGACATGCAGGACAGCGCTGGTGATGTGCAGCACAGTGCTGGTGACATGCAGCACAGTGATGGTGACGTGCAGGGCAGTGATGGTGCCAGAGAAATGTAGACTACAATATCTATAAAAATTAGGAATTTTAGAAATATTTTCCCAGAATTTTATGGACATAAAGAACTTCAAAGAGGACACAATCCCTTCTTTTTAATCAGAGGAGATTTTTGTTGTTTTTTTTTTGTTTTGTTTTTATTCCAAATGAGTTTTTCCTCATAGCCCTGACTTTCCTGGAACTTAGAGATCCTCCTGCCTCTGCTTCCTGAGCGCTGGAATTACAGGCATGTGCCACCATTGCCTGGCCAGAGGAGGTTTTCTAAAGGAAGTAATAGTCCAGGCTGTGTCCAGTCTCTTGATTATGTCATCTGCAAAATTCATGCTCAAGAAGTATGTAATTAAGTTACAAAAATTGTCCCTCACTACAAAAAAAAAAAAGAACCCTCAATGTTTTATGTATGTTTTTGATTTTTGTGTTGGGCCTTGTTCATAGCTGTCCTAGGGCTCATGTAACCTGCGGGCTGCAGGTTAAACACTAACATTAACACGTAGGGTGTGGAATTTGTGAAATTTAAATGTTTCTAGACCTTTCAGAAAGGTCTTTTACATGTGAAGCACCAATATACCAACACAGCCCCTTTTGGCAGCCAGGGTTCTGAGATCATTGTGTTTATTTGAGAAGGTGATCTCTCAGGGAAGAACTTCCTGTGTACTTAGGAATGAATTTCTTCCCAAGATACCTGAACTTAATAGAGCATCCATGGCAAAGTAGACAAACTAAGTAACAAATGAGAAGCTCAGCAAGTGAAAGATGAGTTATTGCTGGGTCTGTTACTATTATTTCCTAACCTCAAGACACAGTCTCCAGTGTTCCTTCTGTTTGAAATCATGACAGCTTGGCCCCTCTCCCATTGCTCTGAGTCTAACTGTGAGGGAGGGGACATGAAACCTTGTAGCGAACACAGACCGTGGTATTGACTATAGTTTGGTGTGAATGTGTGAATCCCTGTCTTATGGTTAAGAAGAGCAAGCAGCTATTTATAGGACAAGCCTGGTACCCTTTGCTCCACACAAGGATCTCCCCGTGTCGAACATAATAAAGGTTATTTTCTTTTCCTAATGTTAGCGATCTGGACGGGAGAGTTTTGACAATTGCATACATGGATATAATGTGTTTTCACTTTTCGCTGCCCTCGCTCATCTCCTCCTCCCCAACGAATCCCATTCCTGCTTTCATATTAGATTTTTAGTGACTCACTGGAATTAATTAGCGTTGCTAGCAGGAGCATGGGCAACTATGCAGTGGCTACACCACTGATGAAAATGGCTTCTCTTTCTCCAGCAATCAGTAAGTGCCAGTAGCTTTTCAGGGAGGACGGAGCTCTCATGAGACCTTCCCCCACCTATCACGGAATGCTGGTGGGGCCCCTTCCTGTTCAGGTAGCTACAGTTGCTGTGAGTAGCCATGCCATGAAGCCAACAGCTCCCAGCCCTCCTCCCCATCCTGGGGGGGGGGTATGTAATTGGCAACATTTCTATGCCCTCAGCCAAGTTAACTGCCATTCAATGCTGACTATGCTACATTCAGTGATCTTGACAGGCCCTTGTGCTCCAGCTTAAACTGCCAGCAGGTGTCATCTGAGACAGTGCAGCTGTGACACTGGGATCGTGTTTTGTCTTTTCTGCCTCCACTCCTCATTAACTCACCAAATCATGAAATGCTCAGATCGGAGTCCATTTCTAGATTGCCTCAGCCAAAGACAGAAGACATTGCAGTATGATTTTCTTTAATGTAGTTACTGTCCTAGTCAGCTTTGGTGACACAGCCTAGAGTCATCTAAGAAGGAAATCTCAACTGAGGAGTTGCTCACTTCATGTTGACATGTGGACGGATCTATGAGGGGCCTTTACTGTAATTGATGCAGTGAGCCCAGTCCACTGTAGGCTGCACCAACCCTGGGTGGTGGTTCTGGGATACATAGGAAAAGAGCTAAGCCTGAGCAGGAAACAAGCCAGGGAGCCAGCTAGCAAGCATCGTTCCTCTGGTCACTGCTTTAAGCGCCCGCCTTGAGTTCCTGCCCCGACCTCCCTCAGGGATGGACTGTGACCTGGAAGGATAAGTCAGTGGATTCTGGATGTTGTGTCACAGCAACCTCATAAGACTAGGACACTCATTCAGTTATCAGTATTAGTTCCTTCCATCATAAAAATGTCCTGGTTAAATTTTGCCAAAGATATTATATATTATGTATAAATAAACTGCTTAAAGTGATAGATTATTTAGTCAACATTGGTGTGCCTTTGTTGGACATGGTCATGTTGATTTTCGTATTTTCTTTCTGATTTGCAGTTGGCAATCAGTGGATAAATTACATATCGTTTTGTGGCCTGAGAACACACGCAGAGCTGGAGGGGAACCTGGTCACCGAGCTCATCTATGTCCACAGCAAGCTGCTCATTGCTGATGACAACACGGTTATTATTGGTAAGTGTGTGGGCTGTGCCGTGCTTCTTGTCAACTGTCCCTGCTTTCCCATGCTTCCTTGACTGTTGAGATTTGTCATGTAACACCCAAACTGTTTCTGAGACAGTCGTTTTCTTTTGCATCCTTGCTGACCTGTGTTTTGTTGCCTTTGATTTTTACTCTATACAGAACCAAAGATCTAGAACAATGGCGGGGACTTTGTGCATGTCACAGTGTTTAAAGCAGGGCTGAGGCCACACAACCATTCATCTGCCTGATCTCACGGATCCTTTTAAAAATGTTTACTTTTTGTTTGGTTGTTTGGTTGATTGATGTTGTGCATGCTAGGCATTTTTGTGTGGAAGTCAGAGGCCAGCTTAAATGAGTTTCCACCAAGAGGGTCCTGGGGATCGAACTCCAATCTGTAGTCTTGGCAGCAAGTGCTGAGCCATGGCACTGGCCCTCATTTTATTAATTCATTATTACTTTCTTATTTTTACTTGAGTCCAAGTGCCTAGATTTCTGGGGTTGGGAGGAGAGGAAATCAGCAAGGAAAGTATCTCAAACATGATGCGTTTGGTTTGTGTTTATCATCTGACCTCTACAGATCCAGGGTCAGGGATCAATCAGGCCAGAAGGATGCTAAAGACTTTCTGTCGGTGCACATACCAGTATGTTTTCTAATGTTTATGTTTTGAACACTCTCAGTCATGGTGTGGAACTGTCAGCTTTGCTGATATGGGTGGAGGTAGAGAAAGCATTGTGTTTTAGTGAAATGATATAGCCCTGCTCGAATGATAGAAGGTGCACTTCTATATGCTCCCTTCTCTCACTGGTTCAGGAGAGAGGCATGTACATCACATGTTGGATTGGAACTTCTAGGACAGAGGGGTGAACATCCAGCCTCCTGGTTTCAGACACACTGGACATCCTGCGTTAACATCATTGGACTGTTTTTCATTTAATATTGTCACATGAATTACGGGAAAAGTGGATGAGATACAGAAAATTAATAACCTGCCTTAGCTAGTGTTTCTATTGTTGTGATGAAACACCATAACGAAGTTGGGAAGGAAAGGGTTTATTTGGCTTAAACTTCTACATTGTAGTCTATCACTGAAGGAAGCCAGGACAGGAACTCAAACAGGGCAGGAACTTGAAGGCAGGAGCTGATTCAGAGGCCATGGAAGAGTGCTGCTTCCTGACTTGCTCAACATGGCTTGCTCAGCCTCCTTTCTTATAGAACCCAGGACTAGATGCCCAGACCCAGGACCACCACCTATAATGGACTGGGCCTTCCCATCAATCACTAATCAAGAAAACGTACTACGACCAGATTTTATGGGGTCGTTTTCTCAATTGAGGTCCCTCCTTTCAGATGACTCTAGCTTGTATCATGGTGACATAAAACTAGTCAGCATATAATCACTCTGAAAACTGAGTGGTTGGGGTGTTTGTGTGCGTGTCTCTCTGTGTGTGAACTTTACCAGTAGAGATGGCACATGGCACTGCTGGGAATTCTGCCCAATTGTTTTAAACAAAATGTTGCTTCTCAGCTGTATTAAGATAATTCCCTAGTCTTCAAGAAGCTAAATGCCATGAAGTATTTTGACACTTTTTTGACAGTTATATGCCCTTTTCATCTCTATCCTCACTGAGAAAAGAAAAAAAAAGTTTCATAACTAGCAGTAATGAGATGTCTTATCTGGAATATTCTTTGGAAAAAGCTTAATTCTGAAGCAAGAAAATATACACAGATCAGTGTACATATATGTGTATAGATTCATACATGTATGTATATGTCTGTAAAAATAACTTGAATATCTGTACATATATACTCATATAGGGATAAGGACTAGAAAAATGGATTCTTTTAATATTTGTGTAGAACAGTTTTTTAAGAAAGCATCCTATCTCAATGTCCTTTACTCAATAGCAATGGTTTTCAACCTGTGGATCACAATCCTCAGGTTTGAACAACTCTCTTAGTGGTGTCATTTAAGACAATAAGAAAACACAGATGTTTACATTATGATTCATAATAGCAAAATTACTATTGTGAAGTAGCAATGAAAATAATTTTATGGTCCAGGGGAGGGGTCACCACAGCATGAGGTATTAAAGGGTCACAGCACAGGTAAGATTGTGAGAACCACAGCAATTGATCTCAACTTGTGGGTCACAACCCCCAGAGATGAACAACCTTTTCACTGGTGTCACTAAGACAATGAGAAAACACAAATGTTTATATTATGATTCATAACAGTAGCAAAATTACAATTGTGAAGTAGCAACGAAAATAATTTTATGGTTGAGGGGAGGAGTCATCATAGTATGAGGTCACATCACTAGGAAGCTTGAGAATCATTGCTCTATAGAGACTTATTACACTGAACAAACATGACTCCAAATAGATCAAAGACCTCAACATAAAACCAGATAAATGGATGGAGATAAAAAAAATCATCCTGAGTGAGGGAGCCCAGATCCGAAAAGATAATAATGTGTATTCACTATATGTGAATGTTAGCTGTTAAGTCTTCAATAAGCAGGCTACAATCCATATAACCATGGAAGTTAGGTGCAGAGTAAGGGGCTGGAGGGCAGGGATGGATCTCCCGAGGAAAGGAAAGATCATAAAATAAATACATCATTGTGGATGGACAAGGTGGGGGGCTAGAATGAGGAGTAAATGAGAAGGAGAGAAGAAAGAGATGGAGATGGAAGGAATACAGGGAGGGACACCCAAAACTAGGGCCATTTGAGGGATACTATGGAAACCTAATACACTAGAAAGTTTCCAAAATATGTTGACATACGACGGTGATCTGATTGAAAATCCAAATAATGGGGAAAATGGAACCCCAACCGGGCATCTCTCACCATCAAATGAAGCCTCTAGTTTTGGGAATAAGTTACTTTTAATTGATTTTTTTTGGCCCATGAGAACCCTCAAGCAACCCAGGCTATTGCCAAGGCTGTTGATTGGTCTCTACAAACTGATAATAAAGCCCTTTTGCTGAACATAACACCTACACAACTCCTTGAACAAGGAAAAGTCAGGTTGGTGCCTTCCTAGAGCCTTCAGCCCTACTGACTAGTGTTCAGGGTACTGGAAGGTACTCTGTATGCTGCCAGAGGAGAAAGTCAAGCACCAGCCCAGCTGCAAACTCTTCGATCTCCAAATGATGGCCTTCCTGTAAGGTTCACTAGTGAAATAGTGACATAAAGCATGTGGGAATAACCATCTAATATCTGATTGGATTTAAGGCCCACTCCATGAGAAAGAAGCATGTCCAAGGCTGCTTGAGGAGCCAAGAACCTAAGACTAGATAGGAGTTAGGGCAAAACCACATACTTGCTGTGGAACAATCCTCTTATACACTGTAAAGATTTGTCACTCGAATTGGTTTAATAAAACACTGATTGACCAGTTGCCAGCCAGATGCAGGCAGAGCAGGAGATGAACATGTCATGCTAATAACAGTACTGCCACATGGCAGAGCATAAATAAGGCATATGGGTCAACTTAAAATGTAAGCGCTAGTTAGTAATAAGCCTGAGCTACTGGTTGAGCATTTATAAGTAATATTAAGTCTCTGAGTCAGTTATTTGGGAAGTGACCAGTGGGTATTTGGGAACAGGCGGTCAGGAGAGAAACATCTGGTCATAAGTACAACTGTTCTGATAAATGAACATGGCAATAAAATGACACCTAGTGACATTTTGCTATAAACTCCCTCCTGCAGCTGGACAATGTGCAGACAATGAGAGACACTAAAACACTCAGTCTTAATTGGGATGTCTCCATCAGGCACCTCCCTCTAGGCTCAGGGACCCCTGCAGAAGAGGAGGTGGAAAGATAATTAAGGGTCAATGGGGATGGAGGACACAAGGACACAATGATTTCCAGACTCCACAGGACTGATGCATATGAGTGCACAGAGACACTGGCAGCATGCACTGGCCTGCGTAGGTCTGAGCCAGCTGGGGTCCCAGCCTGAAAGGGAAAGTGAACACAAGCCCAGAGCCCTAGCCCAGAGCAATTAGTTTTCTCTGGCAGAGTCTCACTGGGCACCTAGTAGACGGCCAGCACATCAGTGGCATTTTTGGAGGCACTTTGTCTCATGCTTTGTCAGGACTTTTATTTTAGCTTCTGGTTCCTTTTTCTATATTTTACAGGTTTTGGTTTTGTGATTTCCTGTGATTTTTCCATGTGTAAATGTGTGTCTCTGCATCTGTGCGCTTTTCTTGAGCTTTTTCTTTGGCTTCTGTCCTACTTTGCTTGGTTTTGTTTTATCTTATTTTATTGTTAGCTTTTAAATGTCTGTTTGTCATCAAATCAGAGGTCAGGTATGGATTTTGGTGGGAGGAGTTGGGTGAAGAGGAACCATAATTAGAATATATGTATGAAAGAGGACTATTTTCAATAAAAGAAAAAATATAAAAATTACAAATATGCACAGACATCTGAAACATTTAATATAAAACAAGAGAAAGGAATAGCCATAATTCTTCATGAAACTCTATAGTCTAAACCTGCTGACGTGCAGTGTGGTTTTATTTCAGTCATGTGACTTGTTTATCTGAACCATGTAAGCTAATATCTTTTGTTTTTTCAGATCTTAGCATACTTTTATTACATAATTTCCAATTCTATCTTTGTTTATACACTTTTGTTTGCATATCTCACAGGGCTGTTCCTTTCTTTTCAACTGTAACCACTCTCCAATTTGCTATTTTTATTTTCTCTATGATTGCAAAGGACTGCCCTCTTTTTTGTTAAAAGCATATTCACTTCCAATTTGTTGCTTTCATAGTTTGTTTACACTGAGGCCTCGGCTGATTCCCCAGTGTAATCCTGAAACTGAGAACACGGACACGTTCAAGGCTGGGTGCTTCTCTGGGACCTGTCTCCCCAGTGTGGTGGACACAGGCCTGCAGGTGCATTGGTCCCCTCAGGATAAAACACTGTCCTCTCCAGTCAGAGGGACTTACCTTTAGGCCCGCGGCTCCTTAGAGCCACAGGTGGATTGTGGCTCCTCTTTAGGATGAGGGATTTGAAAGTTTTCAGTCTGCTCACCAACCACCTCCTTTAAGTCCCTTCGGAGGTTCTTCAGCAGTAGGCAGGGCAGAGCCTGTGATCCTGCAGTGTCCTTCAGCTGCTCCCTGAATGGCCACCTGCTCCATCACAATTTCCTTCATGCCAATTCTCAGGAGTGTTGTCTGTGGTTTTTGTCCTGCCTGGTTCCCACAGTCGTCAAGTCCCAAAGAAATCACACAGAGCTCTACATTAGTTATACACTGATTGGCCTATTAGCTCAGACTTATTAAGTCTTACAACTTATATTAGTCCAGTATTCTTATCTATGTTAGCCACGTGGCTCGGTACCTTATTCAGTGAGGCAGTCACATCTTGTTTCTTCTGTGGTTGGGTCAAGGCCGCACACTGCAGTCTCTCCCTGAATTCTCCTGTTCTCCTTGCCCAATCTCTACATCCTGTCTGGTTGTCCTGCCTATACTTCCTGCCTGGCTACTGGCCAATCAGTGCTTATTTAAAATATAATTGACAGTATACAGACCATTGTCCCACAGCATAGGAGTGCCCTCAGAGTAATGCCGATAAGCTTGCTCCTTCATATCCTCCTTTCTTTTCACCAAATCATTTTTCCTATTTCTTTTCTTTTGGTTCTTGGGACATTTTCTGCTGATGAGAAAATAGAAATTAATTTGTTTGAAAGTAATAATAATGTAAAGGGAATAAAAAGTCACAAATGTTAAGGAAGATATTCACGAAACATTTAATTTTCAAAACACATAAAGAACAGTTGTAGAAGTGGCTCTGCGGCTGATGGTGAATGCTGCTCTTGCAAGGACCTGGGTTCAGTTTCAGCACACACATGGACTGGCTCTCAGTAACTCCACCTCCAGGAGATCTGATGCATCTTACCTCAGTGGACACCCGTCACACATATACATGCCCCCCCTCAGACCATATGTAAACATATGCACACATATACACACATGTGTGCATGCATGCACCACATAATAAAAATTTTAAAACCTGCAGGAAACACCTTCAAATGAAGAGTGGCAAATCTCCTAGGAAGCTGGTAGGGGAAGTTACAGCAGTGCCAGGAGAAAACACCCAGGGCCATATATAGAAGACACTCATGTTTGTTCATATAGGAATGTCACGGTAATAGTTCTTCAAAAGACCTAGACTGGCACAGCCTGATAAACATGGAGAGCACCATCAAGCCTTCCTTGGGGAGGGAAGGGCACATGCGAGAAGGCACTGAAGAGGTTTGGGGAGGGGTCCTGTTGTCCTTGCCTAGGTGATAGATTCAGTGGTGATTTATCATTGTTTTGATGTTTGTTTTCTTATACTCTCTTGCATTTTGCTGTGTCTTAAAAATGCCCAGTTTTATGCAGAAATGGTTTTTGAAATGATCTAGGAAATGACTTAATAAAAACAGGTCAGTTCCATATTAGTTAGTGCACAGACACAGCACATATTCGCTATCAGTGATGCAAACTCTGAAGGGTCAGAAGTCTCCTCACTATGCTCTGTGTTCTTCAAAAGGCACGCAGAACCTGTCACCATTCCATGTACCCCAGATTCCTTCCTCTTATGTAGAAATTAGGAATGCCCCAGTCCTGCGACTCCTCTTCTGAATTTGATTTTCAGAACACAGGAATGTTTAACAGCAAGACTGGAGATAAAATTTGCACTTATCAGAATTTCCCTGTCAGTATTAAGTCCGTCTAAGATCTGTGTATGAGTGTCTTTGTGTGTGAAGGATCACATATGTGTCTTGACTGTGTGTTATTTTCCACTTCGTATGTTGAGGTGGGGTTTTTTGCTTCCTTGGAGCCTAGCTTGTTGTAGAATATTATTTTAAAGTGTGTTACATTTGTTTACGCTCTGGAACATTTGTTTAACAATGTAAAGATGTGTTACTTTGCCTGTCTAAATCACCTGATGGTCTAATAAAGAACTGAATGGCTGATAGCGAGGCAGGAGAAAGGATAGGCAGGATTGGCAGGCAGAGAGAATAAATAGAAGAAATGAAGAAAAAATAGAACAAGGAGAGGAGGCCATCAGGGGCCAGCTCCCCAGCCACACAACCAACCACGGAGTAAGGGTGAAAGTAAGATAAAAAGAGGAAAAGGAAAAAGCCCAAAGCCAGATGTAACATGAACAGGACCGGCTTGTTGGAGTTTCTGCTCTGCTCAGTTCCCCACAGCTGGCAAGCCCCAAAGAAAGTCATACAAAGTCTACATTAGGTTATAAACTGATTGGTCCATTAGCTCAGGCTTCTTATTAGCTCTTATGACTTATATTAACCATTATTCTTATCTATTTAGCCATATGGCTCGGTACCTTTTTCAGCTGGCAGATCATATCCTGCTTCCTCGGTGGTCTGCACAGGACTGGGAGGAATCAATTTCCTCCTTCCCAGAATTCTCCTGTTCTCATTGCATCATTTCTACTTCCTGTCTGGTTTTCCTGCCTATACTTCCTGCCTGGTCAATCAGCATTTATTTGAAACATGATTGATAGAATATAGACAATTCTCCCACATCAGCCAGAAGGTAGATGAGTTAACTTAAGAAAAGTTGGCAAGAAACAAGCCAAGCTAAGACCAGGTGTTTATAAGAAAGAATAAGTATCCACGTGTGATTTATTTGGGAGCTGGGTTGCATGCCCTCCAAAAGAACTAAGAGTAAAAGCAAAGAATAAAAAGCAAATATTTTGGCTCCCAGCATGGGGCCAGAGTAGAAGAAAATCCAACACTAGCTAGTGAGCCTGCTCCAGAAATCACCATTTCTGCCTACCGGACACTGGATCGCAGGTGGACCGTCATGCCTGCCCAGCATTTACCTGGGTTCTGGGGACATGAACTGAGTCCTCATTTTATCACAGCCTGTGTCCCAAGCCACGCATCTTCAGCAAGGCAATAATGGAAAACAGAAAAATAAAGGAGATTTATTCAATGTGGCCATCTTGGGAAAAGAGGGTAAAGAGACCCAGTGAAGTCCCCACGTTTGCCTTCAGGGTTCTTCACTAAGACTGTGAGGTTTGAATGGAGAGCTAAAATTATGGCCATCTGATCAGTGCCCTCTATGGTGCCAGTGCAGTCCTGCCCAGCACTAACCCATCACTGTGGGCTTTACTCTCATGCTGTGAGGTCCTCTGCTAAGTTGTTACAACTGTGAAACCTCTTGCCAGGAGACAAGTTCCTGTCTGCCCCATTCTTTTTTTTTCTCCCAGCATGGGATTTCTGGGGGGAATTCCCATTTCTTCGGCATCCATTGTTTCTCCAGTCTAGTAGTCAGGGTGAGACACAAAATCTTGCATTCCTGACAGGCCTGTTTCCCTGGCTTGTACAGACAGCACCTACTCCTGTCTCTAACATTTCAGCTCACAATGCCAGGAGTGTACTCCCGCCCTCGGAAGTCCAGGGCTGCTGCAATGGGATGGATGGATTCGGGAATAATGGATACATATGTGGGGGATACAGTCTGGCTCCCACCCACAGGGTTCTGATCTTGGCTAGAGAAGCACCACCCAATCCTGCAGATCCAGTCCCTGAATGGTCTCTGCTTGGGGCAGGAAGAAAGTGAAGTCCCAAAGAAACACAGGGAGTTCCCTTCATGCACCTAGGAAGGAATGCTTGGGCTAGACAGAGGGATACAAATGCTGCATTCCAGCAAATTCTCCTCACCTGCAGCCCTGGTCGCATCAACATGACTGGCTAAAGATCTGAGCAAGTGCAACAACTAAGGCGGAAGGGGGAGGGTTCCACACCTGAACAAAGAGCTGCGGGATACTAAGGAATGCTGAGGGTGGGAGAAACAGTCTCAAGGGATGAACCCCCAGTTAATTACCCAGAACCAAATGGTAGCCCCGGGACCATATACATTCAAGTCACACTAAATGGACTAGACAGGTTGTACGTATGCATTTATACATATAACAGTATCATTATTGTTACATTTATGTGCATCTATAACAATTAAAAGGAGGACATAAATTGGAGAAAAGACAATAAGGGGCATGGAAGGGCTGGAAGAAGAAAGGAGAAGAGGGGAAATCATGTGATTATATTTTAACTGAAAAAAGTTGGCAAACCTCATGGTGTAATGCTAAAGCTAATCAGTGTACATGCATGCTTTTCCATGACTCACATTAATCTATTGTGAGGAATCAGGCAATAAGAAGGAGTGCACTGTACACATCTGAAATAAAAGACTCATCATTGCCAAGGGGAAGTCAACATCCTTGGGGAACTGAGGTTTTATCTCTAGACCAGGCTGGCCTCGAACTCACAGAAGTCTGTCTGCCTCTGCCTCCGGAGTGCTGCGATTAAAAGCACTACTGCTTCAACTGAGGTTTCAAAATAGAGGGACGGTGATACCAAGGCTACAGCCTGCCACGCAAGCAGAGGTGGAGAGCTGCAGCCATCGAGGGCAGACTGTAACTCAGATTAGACACTGACTGGGAACGCATGCCAGGCATTTAACATTCCTTGTGCAACCTGAAGACTAGAAAGACTGTTCTCGTTTTTTTTTTTTTTTTTTTTTTAAAAAAAAAAAAAACAAGAACAAAAACCCAACTTCTGTACTGATTCAGTTGATGTGCGGGTTTTCTTTGAACTCTCCTTCATGAGTCAGTTAGCCAGCTTCCTTTGAGATGCAGGTAGAAACCGGAAGTGTGTGAAACAATAAGGATACATTGTTTCATAAACAAGAAAGTTTCAGCGTTAACTAGTTTAGAGTCTTCCGGATTTTGTTGTAACAGGCTTTCTTGGACTGCCAGCCCCCAAATTATAACATAACATGGAGATTTAATATTAGTTATGAATGTTCAGCCTTTTGCTTGTCCCACTAGCTCTTATATCTTAATTTAATCTGTTTCTCTTCATCTTTGTTTTGTCTCTGTGCCTTTTACTTTTCTTTCCTTCTGTGTGTCCTACTCTGTGTCTGGCTGCCTGGCGGCTGCCTGGCTAGCCCTACTCATCTCCATCGCTTTCTCCCTCATTCTTTTCTTTCTTCTCTTGTCTCTCCTCTCTTATTCTGTCTGCCACCCCCACCCAGCACTAGCTATTGGCCATTCAGCTTTTTTTTTTTCCAATCAGGTGCTACTTAGTCAGGCAAGGTAAACAGCAACACATCTTTACATAGTTAAACAAATATAACACATCTTTTCCTAGTTAAAGGTTTTTTGTTTTTTTATTTTTTCTTCTTCTTGAGACAGGGTTTCTCTGTGGTTTTGGAGCCTCTGCCCGAACTAGCTCTTGTAGACCAGTTTGGCCTTAAACTCAGAGAGATCTGCCTGCCTCTGTCTCCCAAGTGCTGGGATTAAAGGCGTGCGCCACCACCGCCCGGCTTCTAGTTACAGTTTTATTCCACAATATTTTGTAGGGATTTTTAAATAATCATTTTCATTTATGTGTCCCTGGAGCCGGAACAAGGCATCAGGTCCTCTGAATCTAGAGTTACAGAATGTTCTGAGCCACTTGACACGGGTGCTGGGAATGAACTTGGGTCCCCAGCAAGAGCAGGAAACATCAGTATCTGCTGAGCCATCTCTCAGACCTGTGAGCATTCTTGTTGGCTCAGTCCTCATGTTTGAAAGACGGCTGTAGATGAATCTTCTAACATCAATATCCAAAGGATGGAAGAGATGGTATAAAATTCTGCTTTTTCAGAAGCCCCTTGGAAGCTTGACGTGTCTAGAACCATGTCAAGGCCATCTCCTAATCGAATCACTGATAAAGATGGTGACATTATGATTCTAGGCTGCTTTAGAATGACCAAAGGTCTTGCTTGGGCTAATCCAGAAGAGGCCCCTACCTCCCTAAATGACATCTTCCCTAGATATCTTTGACAAAATTGGGGTGTTGAGAGTCAGGAAGCATGGGGAAGGGTCAGCCATTGGCAGTGGCTGTTAGAAGTTGTCCACTTCTGTTGTTTCTCCGTTTAGGTTCTGCCAACATCAACGACCGGAGCCTGCTGGGGAAGCGAGACAGTGAGATGGCTATCATAGTGGAGGACACAGAGACGGTCCCCTCAGTCATGGATGGGAAAGAATACCAAGCTGGCTGCTTCGCCCGGGGACTTCGGCTGCAGTGCTTCAGGTGACCCTACAGAGCCACGCTTCTGCTATCAGTCCCACAGCCACAGTGGGGCTCAGGGTGACCTCTCCCTTGGCACTTCTGCCATGCCAGATTCTTTTTATCTAGAACAATGTGTCTCAGAGTGGAGGATATACGCAGTAGTACAGAAATGATTCTAAATACACATGTTTTAATAGCCGGTCATCTTTATGCATAATAGCACAAACTACCATTTATTATGCATGTAATCAGTTGAAGGTCAGGCCAGGTCAAACCATCTAGGTAGGATTTGTTTAAGTTTTTAAAAATAGTTTCACATTTTTGTTTGTTTGTTTTTGTTTTTTCAAGACAGGGTTTCTCTGTGAAATAGTTCTGGTTTTCCTGGAACTCACTCTGTAGACCAGGCTGGCCTCAAACTCACAGAGATGACCTGCCTCTGCCTCCAAAGTGCTGGGATTAAAGGTGTGTATCACCACCGCCCGGAGCTTCACTTTTAAAAACCAAAATAAACAGGTCCTTCTGCAAGTAAAGGCACTCCCCACCTAACCCGAAGACCTGAGTTCAATCCCCTCAGCTCACAAGGAGAAGAGAGAATCTTCGATTTGTCACTCACATGTGGGGACCACATGACAAAATAGAGACCCAGCTTCCACAAGTTGTCCACTGACCTCCACCACAGGCACTGTGACATCAACATCTCCAGGCACACAAAATGGATCACAAGGATATAATAAGCATTGCTAAGAGTAGACTAGTGGTTGCTGGCATCAGATGTAAGTGCGAACACTACATTTCCACAGTCTAAAGAGATTCCAGACAGGAGAGATTTCTGCCCTTCCTCAAGACAGACAGGCCACTGAGGGCTGTGACATAGGGACTGTGTGACCCTACGGGAGTCAGTGCTGATGTTGGCGCTGGCTCAGGTTCACTGCCCCAGCCTCTTTAGTCTGGGGCAACAGCGATCCTCCTGAGCCTTCTAGATCACATCCCCTCTTTGCTCCCCACCATATAGCTCCTTACCACACAACTAATCCAGAAGCAGGCGAAACTTTCCCAGATCCTCACAGTCTGTCAACACCTTACCGCTCTCCCAGCTATAGAACCTGTTAGGAGGTCCTTATCATTCGAGAGCTGCCCTTGCTGTGATGTCATTTCATTTGTGACCTATGGGGGGTCTCTGTGACCCCCAGGGCCAGCAGAGTGCCAATCTGCATGAGGCAAGAAGGAAAACGGGTTCAACATGCCTTAGTTAGCCAGTGTTGATTCAAATTACTCTGACCCTGAGGAGTTTATTTTAGGTATATTTAAGTATGGTGCAAGTTTGAAAAAAGTCTCCTGGTGTAACACAATCCCTTGTGCACAAGGAGGTGTGATTACACCAAAGCAACTCTTTACAAAGTGTGTGCCTTCTTCCATAAAGAGAGGCTACATGTTTTATCTTAAGGGCTAGAGAAGGATCCGGAGTGGTCTAGGTCATACAGATGGCGTAGAAGTCATCTGGGCTGTTTAGCCATCTCTTGTCCTGGTTGTGGGAGTCTGGGGGAGCCCCTGGCCATACAGATCATGCAAAGGTCACCTAGACTGTTAACACCTCCAATCCTGCCTGTGGCATCTTGGTATGGCCTGGCCCTACAGATACCGTTAATCACCAGGCTATTAACTACCTCCGTCCCAAGGCTTCTGGGTGGAAAACCAAGTTATACATCTCTTCCACTGAAAAGACAATCCTGCGTTTTGACATTCCCGTTTCCTTAGTGCTCATCTGTGGGAGGGAGCAAGGACCTTCAAGCTCCCAGTAGTGCCCCTGTGGTGAGACATACCAGGTGTCCCTGGTGTAATCAAGGCTGTGCTTCAGGGGAGGGACACACTGTGACTTCCCAGGGGAGGGACGTACTGTGACTTCCTCGGGGAGGGACACACTGTGACTTCCTGGGGGAGGAATGTACTGTGACTTCCT
>JABTXL010006032.1:1099706-1134676 GCA_025134845.1 Neodon shergylaensis
GTACTGTGACTTCCTGGGGGAGGGACGTACTGTGACTTCCTGGGGGAGGGACGTACTGTGACTTCCTGGGGGAGGGACATACTGTGACTGCCTGGGGAGGCACTGTTTTCATCTTTCGTGTGGTAAAGGTCCATTTGGAAACTGAGTCACACAGAGAAGGACATGTATTAGGCACTGTACTCCTTATCGATACAGTGGCCATTTTGACAGCCATCTTCCTTCTTCCTTCAGTTCTGGCAGACTAGGCTCCCCAGATAAAGCCTCATTCCAGACAAATCCATTCTTTGCTTTCAGTTCAAAGAACTCAGCAGAGGCGTGCCTCAAGATACATCAATACCTTTCCACCGCTTTTACTGTGGGGCTTGTCACCTTTATTACTAATTGTTTGACCCAGTGAGAATTCGTTCAAATCACTGGTATTACAGAAAAGTGTTGTTAATTCTTTTTGTTTAGCCGGGGAGAATTTAAAATTAGTGCCCTGCTAATCACCCCCACTGACTTCCGACTACAGCATACACAGGGAAATAATTATTTCACTTTTTAAGCTGAAAATATATGTCCTGTCCTTTCGGTTGTAGGTGAACCAAAGTATTCTCTTTAAAGTGACAGGCTTCTTTATGTTTTTAGGCATATACTAATCATAGAGGGACAGGATTCTGCTTTACAACCCATTTTTCCCTTGTAGAAATTTAGCAAATATAAAAAACCAATAAGAAGGTAAATTCATTTGTAATTCCACCATCCAGTGCCAACATTTTTTTTAAACTTTATTTTTAAATTGATGCATAAATTGCAAAGATTTGTGGAGTGCTGTGTGATGTTTTTGTATATGTGTTCATTGAGTAATATCTAGATCAGTGTGAGGATCACTTAGATGTTTTACTGCATGTTTGGGCAGTGCCGTGGCGCACACGTGGAGATCAGAGGACAGCTTCGGGCAGTTAGTTCTCTCCACCCGCCTTGCTGAGGCAGGGATCTCTATTGTCTCTGACTTGGTGAATGCTCCACACCAGCTGGCTGTGACCTTCTGGAGACTCCCCATGTCACTGTCGAGTGCTGGGATTAAAGACGTGTATGCCGGCCTCAGGCTTGCTCAGTGGGTTTTAGAAATCCAGTTCAGGTCCATAGGCTTGCATGGCAAGTCCTCTTCTGATGAACCATCACTCAAGCCTCGGACCTCTCTTTGTGAGGAGACCATTCAAAATCATTTCTCCTAGCTTCTGGGAACTATATAGTCTACCACCATCCAAAGTGTCCCATGAACCACTCCAGAACTTGTTACTCAGTCTACAATGACTTAGTTCCCATTGACTGACCAGGTTTCTGGCTCCTTCCTTGTTGCCCCAGCACTGGTAACCATCATTCTACTCTCTAACATCTATGAGGTCTCGCCCACGTTCCATCTATAAGGTCAAACCGTCTCTGTCTTTCAAATCCTGGCTTATTCCTTGATGATCACTAACTCCATCCCTGTTGCCATAAATGATAGGATTTTTTACATGTGATTGAATAGCATTAGTTTGTATGGATGAGCCACATTTTCTTTAGTCCCTCATCAGTCGATGGGCACTGAGTTTGTTTCTGCATAACACCATGGGGGTGCAGTTGTACCTGACATACTGGAATAATCTCTCTGGAGATAACAGGGCTCTCCATTTAATCATCTGATGAACCCCAGGATGGGCTCTTATCCCTAGCAATGTAGTCAGGGTTTGCTCTCCACAGCTCACAGTGTGCTAACAATTTTAAAAGTTGGCATCTAGCATTTTACTTCTCCCCCACACATGTATGAATATATATTGCATCTATTTTTTTTTAATAAAAAAAAACCAAATAGCCGGGCGGTGGTGGTGCACTCCTTTAATCCCAGCACTCGGGAGGCAGAGGCAGGCGGATCTCTGTGAGTTCGAGGCCAGCCTGGTCTACAAAGTTCCAGGACAGGCACCAAAAAAACTACAGAGAAACCCTGTCTTGAAAAACCAAAAAAAAAAAAAAAACCCAAATTTGAATCTTGCATGTCCTGAATATTCTTAACTTCTAAAGATTTGTATGTACATACATATGTGCATGCACATGAATGTGAAAGCCAGAGCATAACTTGTACGAGTTTCACGTTGAGGGTCCTGAAGATCAAATTCAGGTCTTCTGACTTGGAGGCAGTCAACTTTGCCGGCTGAGTCATTAGGCCAGCCCCTGAATATTCTCTTTTCTTTTCTTGTTTTTCCTTTCTTTTTTTCCTTTCTCTTTCGTCTTTTTTTCTCCTTCTTTTTGTTTTTTGATTTTGTTTTTTTGAGACAAGGTTTCTCAGTGTAACAGCCCTGGTTGTCCTGGAACTCACTCTGTAGACCAGGCTGGCCTTGAACTCACAGAGATCCACCTGCCTCTGCCTCCCCAGTGCTGGGATTCATGCCTGGCCCTGAATAGTCTTTATTATTTAAATGCTGCAATGCTTTTCCATGTCAGTGTTATTCTATAGCATTTTAATGATTGCATCATACTACATGTGTGTATGCCATAATTCCTTAAAAACATGCTTCTGTGTTTGACACAGCTTTCTTGCTGATGTCAAAATGTTAGGTATTTTTGTTTGTTTACTCCATTTCTTATGTGAGCAAGAACAGTGCCAATTCTTCTCAGTCAAAGAAAGCTGCATCTACCCCCAGATTTCTTTTTAGGTCGCTAACAATTTAATGGGCTCGTTCCTTCTATTTCTTCAGTGTCTCTTACAGTAGTTAATCTTTGCCAATTTTTAATTTCAATATTTTGTGATTTTTTTAAGATTTTTTAAAAATGTGTTTATTAGTCAAGAATACTTGCTCTTTTTTGAGTTTGCCTGGCCTTTTTATGCTCTTTGCCCATTTTTCTGGAATGTTTAACTTTCTTTTAATGACTGCTTATTTTGTTAAATATGATTGAGCAATTTTTCTTACTTCTATTAAGAGTGAAATTATTCAGGTATAATTAGCCAAATTTATTATTTTTTCTTTTACCTTTTCCAGTCTAAAATCAACAGTTACTTTTGGAATTTAGTGTTTGGTTTTTCCTAGTATTTGTTTGCGTTCTACATTTTGCATTTAACGTTTGTAGCTTCTTCTTATTTATTTACTTATTTTTTACCTTGAACTCAGAGCCTTCCTCTCAGTCACTTTGGTATGGGATTTCAAGTGTGCACCGCCCTGCCTCACAGAGTAGCCTGTTTTAGTGTAGGAAATGAGACAGCATCTCTTGATTTTCTTTCCCTCAACAGGTCAAAAGGTGTGTGAGGTCGTAATTTTTACCTGCTTGTTTTTAAACATTGCTGTTGTGCCGCCATACCTTGCTAAAACAAAAACAAAAAACTCTTTTCTTTCTTTCTTTTTTTTTCTTGAACTCACTTTGTAGCTAGGGTGACATTAGACTTTGGTCCCCTGCCTCCACCCTCCAAGTGCTGGTGTGACAGGTGTGCACCCCACATCCAGGAGTTTATCTGATGCTAAACACTCCTTTATGACACGCCATTGCAGCCCATGTGACTCTCCTCCCATTTCTGTTACATCACACTGAGAGTCTGTCTTCTTACACAACAGTGCGACATCATTTTCTTTTTCATGGCCTCAGCTTTACTGTTACATTACGGTCACATAGCTTCCTCAGTGTAGCATGCTTTTAGAACACATTGGGTCATTCTAAATATTCCTTCTTTCACATGAACTTTAGAACTATTTACTCAAATTCTGTCATGTCCATACTTTTCTTTTTAACTGGCAGTGTAGCAGATGGCATTTGACAATTGACATCTTTGTCATACTGAGCCATCTTACTGGAGAAGAAGGCACGGGCCTTAATTTAGAAGGTGTTTGATTTTCTGCCTCTCTCTCTCTCTCTCTCTCTCTCTCTCTCTCTCTCTCTTTCTCTCTCTCTCATGGATGTGCATGTTTATGGGTGTGCATGTGCTCGTGTGTGTGCAGGTACCCATGTATGTGCAGGGCTTGTGGAGGTCAGAAGACAACTTCGTGTTCTTCCTTCAATGGTATGCATCTTTCTTTTTGAAGCAGGGTCTCACTGGCCAGAAATTCACCAATTAGGCCAGGCTGGCTCCAGCAAGCCGTGTCTCACTAGCCTCACCAATTTTACCAGGCTCTCTGGCTGACCAGCAGGCCCTTGGGATCTTCATCTCTCCAAAACTGGGGTTCCCAGCACATACCACTGTGTGTTTGGGGGACCGAACTCAGGTCCTTATGCCTGCAAGGCCAGCCGTGTACCAGCTGAACATCTTCCCATGCCAGTTCTTTGTTCTTTACTGAAGTTTTAGGATTTTTATAACAGAGGATGGATCTTTAGTAAAACTTCATTTTTCTGCTTTATCCTTACCCCAACCTTTCATGGGAAGTTAATTCCCAGGTATGTTGTTTTTCCTGGAAATTTTCACACCGTCTTAAAAAGGCAGTTGTTTTTGAACAATGGTTTTAACTTTATCCCTTGGCAGATACAGATAATATGCTACAAAGCACCACAAAAAAAAAAAATGTCAATTTCCCCTCGCTTTATTGGAAGTATTCCTGAAGATAAACATTGTAGCCTAGAGCACAGCCATTTTCTCACTTTAGCATGCAGTTTCAATCCGTCTTCCATCTGGGCTGTTTTTGAATAGAAATTCAGAGACACATTTCAATGTGAAATCAATTCTAAACAGAGACAGTATCAACCACCAGGGTTCTGTAGTGACTGTCACAACTATGAGCCAAACAGCCCATTAAACCCTAGAAAAGTATCCAAAACATCACAGATACAACCATCACTCACCAGAAGCCATTGGCACCAGGTGAGCTCAGAACCACTTTAGATGATAGATGTGCAAAGCTGAAAGAACAGAAACTGGTTTTTTTTGTAACGTGTCTGTCTTTCTAATTTTGTGGCTAAATATCAAATATGTATGGGCATAAAGTCAAAGTCATTTTCAGACCTTGTTCTCAGATCATCCAAACTTTTTCATGTATTTTGTTGTTCATTTTCATGTAGGTAAACGCTGAGAAGGAAAAGTACCCTAGAACTCAGTGTTGCCTGTTATAGACTTATTTAAATGGCTTTCCTACAAACCAGTCCTTAACTCTTCAGTTGGTGGATACATTATCTCACCTCTTGTTTAAGGAATAAACTCAAGGAAATTTTACCTCTAGTGCTGGGTTTTCAGCTTCTTCGATGTGTCCCGAGTTATGGAACTATCCCAACTGATTTATTGCCATAGCCTCTCTCTTCTTCAGATTTGTGCAATAAAGTTTTGCTTGAATTCTCAGCAGCTAGCCAGGGGTATGCTGACATTGTTGGGGTCATTGTCTTATAGCCATTCTCATGTAATAAAAAGCAAACTTTATTTAAAGTAGAAATAGAATTTTTGAGGCTATAAAGTTGAAGAATTGTAGTATACCCCTGGCATTTGCTTTAGAGAGACTTTAGAGAATGAGATAGAAGTCGGCTGCCTTTAATACCTGTGAAACAGACTGAACTTTTGCAAGTTGTTGTTGGACATGCACGGAGAGTGTTTGGTGAAGCACAGCTTGTCCTCGAATAAGTCCATATAGTCTTTTTTTTTCTCTTTTTTTTCTTTTTTTCTTTTTTTTTTCTCTTTTTGCTTTCTTATTTTGTTTTTTTAAGACATGGTTTCTTTGTAGCTCTGGCTGTCCTGGAACTCTCTCCACCACTGCCTGTTTTCAAATATTCTTTAACCCAGGAATTTTCATTCTGGAATTCCTCTTAGTGATTGCAGGAAATCACCACATGTTACTTACATATGGTGTCTAAACTGCAGCATTATGAATTTTGCTCATAATAATAAGATATTGAAAATGACACAAACATCCGTCATAAAATAATTGGTTACATAAGCTATATGTGCTGGGCAACTCTATAACCTTTAACGATGACGTAAGTCCACGTTTGCTGCCCACCCAGAGAGGATAACACCAGAATGGCATCCATATTACTAAACCACAGTCACCAGGCCGGTTGTCTTTCCTGTTAGGGTGACCAAATAGCTGACCAGAAGCAGGCTAAGGAGAGTTTACCTTAGCTCACAGTTCAAGGGACACAAGGCTACCATGCCGGGAAAAGCAAAGCAGCAGGAACTTGTGGTGTCTAGTCCCATCAGGAACGAAGGAAGGGGAGGAAGATGGAGAGAGGGAGGAAGGTTGTGGGGAAAGGGTGAGAGAGAGGCAAGGCACAGACAGAGGAGGGAGAGGGAGGGAGAGATAGAGATAGAGATAGATAGATGACAGATGACAGACAGACAGATGAGATCAAGACCTGATGCAGGGACACATTTTCAGTGACATTTCCTCTCCTAAAGACTTGCATCTTGGTGGGTGGTGGTGGCGCACACCTTTAATCCCAACACTTGGGAGGCAGAGGTAGGTGGATCTCTGGGAGATCGAGGTCAGCCTGGTCTACAAGAGCTAGTTCCAGGACAGGCACCAAAATCTACAGAAAAACCCTGTCTCGAAAATCCGCCCCCCCCCGAAAAAAATAAAATAAAAAATAAAAAAATAAAGACTTACATCTTGAAGACCCCACAATCTTCTGATCCAAAACCGTGACCCCACTGGCAATCACGTGATCATACAAATGACTCTCTTGGCAACATTCCATACTTAGATCACAGAAGTCAGTTTTGCCTAAATTTGACAAAATTCTCCTTGCCGTTCTTCCATGTGCTTATGGGATTCTGTGTCTTTGGCTTTTCTCCAGCCCCTCTTCCCTCCAGCTACACTGGGCCATCTTCACCGTTTACACTCACTCCTCTGAGGAACTCTTTACACAAATGGTTTTCTGGGCACATAAATGAAGGCAATTCGACGGTTGGTATTTCCAGCCAAGCCCTTCCACACTCCAGGTCCCTTTAGTAAAATACAGATTCAGTATCACCACGTGTGTTTAAATGATGGATCAACAGGCTCGGCACTGAATTCCAAGTCTGTGCATAGTAACTGGACCTACGCACAGAATCCTCCATCCTGGCAAATGACAATGCCACTTATCTGCCACTGTCCTCAAGGCCAACTCTACTGTGTGTGTGTGTGTGTCTGTCTGTCTGTCTATCCAGATCTAGAGATATATACAGAATAGAATGAATCTCTTCACCCAGCTGTTATTTATTTATTTATTTATTTATTTATTTATTTATTTATTTATTTATTTATATGCAGAGTCATTCTGTAGCCCAGGCTGGCGGCCTGAAATTCACTGTGTATACCAGGCTGTTCTTGAACTTGCAGCCATCCTTCTGACTCTGTTTACATGTTGTATTCCAGTCCATAAGCCAGGTCCTCTTATTCCTCTGTTTGATGTCATCAGTGAGGTGTCCTCTCATTCTTTAACATCAACATAAGTCTTTATACGGCCTGTATTCCAGTTGTTCTGTAGTTAGCAGAGACCTCTGCTGCTTGCTGAGTTCACATGAGAAAAGCTTCGTGTAAGCTCCAGTGCTTACTCCCAAAGCAGGGTCTCCTGAAGTAGTCAACTGCTGGAAATGCTTTCTTATCTACAGATGTTTTAAAGAACGATGCTTATTATGCTTTCTTAATATGGCTTCTGAATCTTATCTTCTTCCTGCTTGGTGTTTTCTCGCTATTGCTTATGATCTCTTGATTATATGTGATCAGTTTAGATGATATCTTCACATATGACTTCCTATGTCAGGCACTCACAGAGATATGAGAGTAGCCAAGCCATGCTCTCTCAAAGAATTTGTATTCTATTAGTGGCAGATGGACCTGCTGAGAATAAAAGTGACATAAGAACAAAGCAGGTGAGGAGGACAGTGGGGAAGTGCCAGACTTCCCAGTGTCACCTGCAGGGGCAGACGTGGGGGCTTCAGAAGGACTGACAGACAGAGCTTATTCTGAGTCTTTAAACATCACAGCTACTTTGTCTGGACTCAGTGTGGTGGTTTTTGTTTTATTCTATATTTTATTTTGTCATGTTTGGTTGTTTTCTATTAGAAGCTTGTTCTTTTCTAATGAGAGACAGAAGGGGCGTGGATCCAAGGAGAGGGGAGGGGAAGTGGGAAGGAGCTGGGAGGAGTAGAAGAGGGAGAATTACAACCAGGATACATTGTAGAGAAAAGAGTCTATTGCCAATAAAAAGGGAAAATAAGTACAACAAAACCCAAAATGATTGCACCTGGAGCTGGTAACCCAGCTACCACCATCTCCCCCTTTCAGAACACACGCTATTTGTGACAACTGCAATGACCTCTTCTTGCCAGGGCTGACAATTCGCTCATTCACCAAATTTAACTATGTAAAGAGAAGTCATGTTTTTCTTACTCGTTTCTATATCCAAGAGTTGAGTATAGTGCTTGACCCAAGGAATGGGAAGGAAGATAAAAGGGAAGGCAGAGTAGGATCAAAACGGAGTGGGGAGTGTAGAAAAAGCAGGGAGGGGACTGAGGGAGTGGGGAGTGTAGGCGAAGCAGGGGGGGCACTGAAGGAGTGGGGAGTGTGGGAGAAGCAGGGAGGAAGAGGAAGGTCACATAGCTGTAAGAGGTATACCTCTTACAGCTGTATGAGCTACAACAGGCTTCTGTGGTCTCTGCTGCTTTAATTCCTTTGTAAAATGGGCATGATTACAGCTGGGCTTTAGTGGGATAATCCTTGGAAAAGGCTCCTCACATTGCCTTCTGGCCAGTGTTTAGGTGCTAACCTTAATGGTCAAGGGTCTGGCCATGTTGGGCCACATTGCAAAGATTCTTTTAGAACAAAAGGAGGTTTTAATGGGTTTCATGACTTCTTTGTCTTCCCTTGGGAAGATCTCTGTCTCTGTGGGTGATCTGCCTTGCTGCTGTCACTGGGAACTCCCTATTTCCATCACTCATTCGAAGGCTCTTGTATTTCAGGCTTGTCCTTGGCTATCTTTCTGATCCAAGTGAGGACCTTCAGGATCCTGTAAGTGACAAATTCTTCAAGGAGATTTGGGTTTCGACAGCAGCTCGGAATGCTACCATTTATGACAAGGTGAGGTTTACTCCCCCCCTTTTTCGTTCATTCTCATCATAATTTTACTGAGACATATAGAATATTATTAGTATTAAATAATCATTGTGCCTCCATGTTGTAAATCTATCTCTTTGTAGACACTGAAATACAATGATCAAAGGGCTAAGGATGTAACTTAGTGGTTGGGTCCTTGCCTAGCATGCCCAAGGCCCAGGATTACCACTTAGAAGAGGCCTTAGTGACATCCTGTTCACCATAGGATGGATTCTCATCAACAGCATCATGAGCACCTGACTAAGCAGCCTTTGAAGGTGTTTAGTGACAGAGAGAAGATAGATCGATAGGATCCAAAGATGAGCACACTGGTACTCAACCCATTTCATTTGGTTACCCATAGGAACTGTGTGGTGGCTTGGTTCTCCCAAGCCTTCCTTTCTTCCTTGCTGTTATTAAAGGGTTAAGTGTTGTTTGATGGTGGATAGGTTACCTCAGATTTGTTGACCATCTGTATGAGAAGTTGGGTAAGAATGTGTCCTCCTTCGGGTCTCCTAGAGCCCCTTCTGGACCGACATCTTCTTAGTGGGGCAGAATGCTGCAAACCCATCGTACTGCCTGTTCAGCCCGTGAAATTGGAGAGAAACAGAGAGAAAAGAATTTTGCTCACAATGGTATAAACCTGCACATGACCCTGTGGAATTATGTCTCTTGGCTATGGGAATGATGCTGAGTCTGTGGATTCCTGTCCTCATTTTTATCCAACGCCTTCTGAAATATGCAGGGTAAACTGCTGTGGTGTCTGGACTGTATTTCAGTCAGCAAAGTGTTAGATGCTAATGACTGTTAACACTAATCGAACTTGCAGTTTACCCCACAGACAGGAATCTCCAGTGAAACTCAGGGATGGCCATTTTAGCATTTCCTCCCAGCATGCATTCCTCACTGCCAGCTTGTCTTTATTCTGTGGTAATGAGCTCTATGATATGTGGCTGTGGGCTTTTGAAATGGAAAGAAGTCTCACAATGTCTTTGTAGCATCAAAAAACAGCAACTATACTCAGGTGGTGGTGGTGCATGCCTTTAATCCCAGTACTTGGGAGGCAGAGGCAGGTGGATTTCTTTGAGTTTGAGGCCAGCCTGGTCTACAGAGCTAGTCTCAGGACATCTAGGGCTGTTACACAGAGAAACCCTGTCTCAAAAAAACCAACCCTCACATCAGAACCAGAAGGATACAGCCTCATCTAGAATCTTGAGGACTCTGAAGTGACTCTCCACACTTTTCCCTGATAAACAATCTCTTAAACAGGGCTGTATGGACAAGCTGAGGGCGTCTGGTGGGCCCCAGCTGCACAGATGAGCACCGAGGAGAACAAGAGAATCAGGCAACTTTTGGTAACTTGGATCCCAGTTACAGGCAGGTTCTCATTAGCAAAGTTGCTGCTATGGTTGGTTGGTTTTTTTGGTTATTTGAAATCAGGACTTACTACATAGCCCAGCTGGTCTTAAACTTATGATTCTCCTGCCTCAGCTCCCATGTGCTGGAGATTACAGGCAGGCATGTGCCACTAAGTCCAGATGTAAACAGTAACCATTCGGCCTGTGCTTTGGCATAAAATTGTTTCATAAAACAAAGCTGTTGGAATGAATCTCTTCCATAAGGACCGTGTTCTTGCTTTTAAATAAGTAACTCCGTTTCCAATTTGTCTTTTAACAGGTGTTCCGTTGCCTCCCAAATGACGAAGTGCACAACCTAATTCAGCTGAGAGACTTCATAAGCAAGCCCATATTGGCAAAAGATGACCCCATTCGTGCCGAGGAAGAACTGAGAAAGATCCGAGGCTTCTTGGTGCAGTTCCCATTTTATTTCTTATCTGAGGAAAACCTGCTGCCTTCTGTCGGAACCAAAGAAGCCATTGTGCCCATGGAGGTTTGGACTTAAGACAGACTTCTTTGCAACCCAAGGACTTCCAGTGTGGAGACTGCATTGCATATGGTGACCTCCCAAGGGCCTCACAGCCAAAGTCAGGCCTGATGCACTCCTGGGACCAACCCACTGGACTTTCTGGAGAGGCTGAGTGCGTTGGTGGAAGGACACTCGGCATAAGCAAGCCTTCATTATTCCTTCTGCCTGTCCTTGAGGAAAGTGGTTATGTTCTTGTTGGTAGTGTTGTTCAAACAATACCAAACACAGATATCAGAACCCATCTCCTTTGCTAATGAGAACCTGCCTGTAACTGGGATCCAAGTTACCAAAAGTTGCCTGATTCTCTTGTTCTCCTCGGTGCTCATCTGTGCAGCTGGGGCCCACCAGACGCCCTCAGCTTGTCCATACAGCCCTGTTTAAGAGATTGTTTATCAGGGAAAAGTGTGGAGAGTCACTTCAGAGTCCTCAAGATTCTAGATGAGGCTGTATCCTTCTGGTTCTGATGTGAGGGTATAAATAAGCCAAGAAGTTTTTTGTTCCTTTTCAGTCACCGTTGGGACAAAACAGGCTTTGCCTAGGTACCCGCATTAGGCACTTCTGAGGAGAGAACGGTGCATCTTGACAACAGGAAGGCATTAAATTCCAATGCTGAACAAGAAGTTTCCCTTGATTTCCAAAGATACTGCCAAGTTGTATCCTTGTCCTTGAGCCCATCTGATAAAATCTATAAACACGTGCAGGGTATGCCAAAACAAAGCAACCAGATAAACACAGAGAGAATCTCCAAGGCGTCAGTGGGAATCCAGTTCAGATAAAGGACAAGCTTCTCCGT
This sequence comes from Neodon shergylaensis, assembly GCA_025134845.1. Lineage (NCBI taxonomy): Eukaryota > Metazoa > Chordata > Mammalia > Rodentia > Cricetidae > Neodon > Neodon shergylaensis. The sequence continues at coordinate 1,111,428 of JABTXL010006032.1, forward strand.
TTATAGAATCCCTGTTCTACTTAGCCACTGGATTGACCAAAAAGCTGGATTTCTCCATAAGCAATCCAGTGGATGAAATTAGCCTTCCAAAAGAATCAGAGGCATCAAAATGCCGTCCAGCTAAGAAGAGGAGTCTGGCCTTATTTACCCTTCTGTTTTGCCACTATGACTTCTTTAGGGGAAAAGTGCTAGGTTATAAAGATGAGTGACTTTGCTTACACTGAGAACTGATACAATAACATTCCAACACGACTTCCACAGAAGCTGCAGCAGTGATTCACATTGTGCCCGTGTGAAATCTGGATACCCACTTTCCCTTTCAGAGGGTATGGTGTCCTTTAGAGACCAAATTTTAGAGTTCCTTTCGCATCCTAGGAGCATCTATGGATTCCTGGAAGCCTAGGGTCCTTTGGGGGTCCTCTTCAAAGCAATTCCTGACCCATGTTTTGATGAATGAATATGCTGGTTTGAAAGATGACACAGGACCACAAAGCCAGTGCTATGGGTTAGTAACAAAGTGACACTCACATCAAGGGAGGATGGGAACATTCCACAAATGAGGTGGGATTCGTAATCAACATTGAAAATGAATATGTTTTTATGAATAAATAAATTCTTATATGGCCAAGGATGGTGACTATACAGATAAAGATAAGATTACTTTTAAAATATTCAATGTGCATGGAATACTTAAAGATTTATTGTATTTTAATTTTAAAAAAATCTTTAAAATGTTAAAGTAGCCAAACAGCTGCTTCTTGGTTTTGTATGCAATGTTCTCATAAGAACATAAAGAACCAGTAAGGGCCCATAAATCATCTACTCTGATCCTTTCCCATTCTATAGATGAGGGAACTGAGACTTGTATTGGAGGAGGGGATGATGTAAGCCGCCCAACAGATGTGCAATAGGCTTCTGTAGCCAGTGCCAGCCTCTCATCGCTTCACGGCTACCCCAAACTGAGGACATGCAACCCGCTGTTCTGAATCCTGTGGTCTGGGTTTATTTGTCTCTGCCTGCTATAATGGGCCCACACATAGCAGGAACTTTGTGGGTTCTTTAGTCTTCAGACCCCGAAATCGTGCCCAATTCAAAGAGGGTGCCAACAAATGTTTGCGGAGCGAATATGATATAGAAGAGGGAGCCAATGAAAACCACACTGAATCTTCCTGCTGGTAAACTTCTGTGGCAAGTTTTCCCACTGGATCTTCTCAAAGATGAGATGCTTACCTGCAAAGAGATTTACATGGAGGGGCCTTGTGGGAAATTCAAGTGTGATGAATACCTTCCTGTGGTAACTGTTTACAGAGTCCAACCATCTACCAAGATGCACAGGACATGGGCATGAGCCCGACCACAAGCTCATTGCCTGACATTCTTGGCCGCCACTACTGCCTTCTAGAACTACAGCGCCATATCTGATAAAGACTTTAAAATGTTAATAGTCTGTGTCTTGAGAAGCTGTTTCAGATCTGCTCAGCATTTCAGATTAACCACAATCTCTTGAAATGCCCATCAGTGACCACCTAATGTTCTGCCAGTCTCTGTCATAACCTTTGTTTTCAAGAGGCCAAAAAGTCCATTGTTAAAAGAAGTGAAGAGTAGGTGCTCGTGGGAGCTGCTGTGGCCACGCACCAAGCTTAGTGCTGTGGTAGCAAGTGGGGTACAGCAATTCCCATCAAATCAATGGGGTGGTCTTAATCCTGAGCCACAGCGCAACACAGAGCAGCTGAAGGGTCTGATGGTGAAATAAAAATATTTGTTTTTAAAGTGCTTTTCAAAGAAGATTTTGTCAGTAGGCGATCATGTTGTGGAGCGTTCATTTGTGATGTAAGAACTTGGGTAAGAACATGATATAGGTGTGCTCTATCCCGAATGAACACAGCTTGAAGACATTTGCCAGTATGCGCTGAGAGAGTCACTTTTAGGTAGAGCTGGTAAAGTGCCTGTTGTATGAACACGAGGGCCTGAGCATGGGCTTCTGGCAGCTATGCGAGAAATGGCCTTCATCTGTAACCAGAGCAAGCACCGTGCGGAGGAGACAAGTGGGTGGGTCCCAAGGCTGTTGGCCAGCCACTCAGCTCATTCCACAAACTCTGAATTCAGTAGGAGAACCTGTTTCAAAATACAAGGCAGAGAGCAAAAGGGAAGGAAGGCACGTCAGTGTTAGCTTCTGTACTTCCAGACACGCACACACACGCACATTTTCATGAACGCATCCACAAAGTCTACATTGATTTTAAATTATTTTAGGTCAGTCTACAGAGTCATAGATGTTATCCCGACATTTTCACACACAGGTGTCATTATCCTTAGTTCTCATTTGTTCCCCTCCCCCTGTCTCCCATCATTCCCCAGTGCCCTCTATTTCTTCCTTTAAGAGTCTGCAGTTCTTCCTACAAGCATTCCTTATCCCTAACCAGAGCTCTTCTTTTAAAAAGATTTATGCTTTTTTTTTTTAAATTTATATGTATGTGTCTGGGAACATGTACCATTTGTGTGTGCGCCCGTGGAGGCCAGAATAGGGCATTGGATCCTCAGGAGCTAGAGATTCCTCCTATATGAAAACCATTTTAGATGAGAGGAAAGTTCCCTTGACACGGAAATCAGGCCTGCTGCTAATCTACTTAGACAACACAAGTCCAGGATCAGGGGCCCGGTCTAGTCAGTGAGAACTTCCAGGCCTGTCAGAGGTCAACTTGTCACCATGTGATCCCTTCTTGGTGCAAGCAAGGGACTGGGTCAGGAGAGGAGGGGAGAGAAGGAAGGAGAGAGAGAGCTGTTGCTTCCTGTTAGACACAAGAGCCCATCACCCTTATGACTTCTAACCAAGGACCCCCAAAGACCCATCTCCACCTGTCACACTAAAGGTTAGGGGTTCAGCAGAAGAATTTGGGGGAAAGGGTGTAAGCATTCAATATAGAACAAACTTCTGAACCCAATCATGTTTAACTGACTCTTTTAGTCTCCAACAATCACTATTTTAACCTGGGCTGTTGCTCTTTTCCCTCCTCACGCCAGGTTTGGCAATGTTAGTGTTTCAGTTGCTGTCACCCTCTGTGACAGAGGTGGAAGGGACCCTTCATGTCCCCCCAGCTTCCTCTACCCTCTCTTCCGTGAAATGGGGGAGAAAAAGGATTTTGCGGGAGCTCATGAATATCTTCATTTCCTTAGAAGTCTGTCTGAGGTCTGTGACTCTTGGCAGTTGGTAATCTGAAGTGAGCTGACCCAGCCCTCAGCCTGGAAATTTAATCTGGAAGACTTCTGGGAAAGAGGCTCAGGGGGTCTGACACAGAATAAACCCCCCTCTGTGTGTGTGCACATGAGCACATGCGTGCACATGCATGCATTCAGGAGTACTCACTAACTCATGTGTGCACATGTAAGATGTCTTATTCTATTGTTCTCCGCTGTTTTTCGTTCCTTTATTTCTTTGTAGACAGGGTCTCTCTGGAACTGGGGTTGCCATTTTGGCTAGCATGGCTGGTCAGTGGGCTCCAAAGAGCCACCTGTCTCTGCCCATGCATTGGCCCCTGGCTTTGTTAGTTCTGAGCACCTGAGCCCAGGCCATTGTTCTTCAACAGCAGGTACCCACCCCCTGAGCCATCTCTCAGCCCTGATTGGAGAGAGAAGGGTGTAAAGAAGAGTAAATGCCACAATGTGATTCCTCATGATGACTTTATCTACACATGAAATAGTCCTGCTTCTCACAGGACTGGAAGGATGCAGTGTAGCAAGGCAAAGTAGGTCCACTCCCGGGATTCTGGCTATTTGCAGGTGGAAGCAGAAGACCCTCAACTAAACAGCGAATCCCAGGTCAGCCTGCACTACAGAGGACCAGCCTCAAACATGAAAACAAACACCTAAAAGCATCCAACCTTTCATGATTTAATTTAGATTTATTTTATTTTATTTTACCATTTGTGTTTATTAATTTTAAAAGCAATCAAACATTGCATAAAGGGAAATTGTTGCAATGGTCATCTTAAATTTCAGGTTTTGAGGTCAGGTTGGACAGCAGTCCAAGCAAACCATGAATTTGATTACCCACTGTTTCCAGGCAACAGTCATTTTCCACTTCATTATAGATAAATGCCCTCCGCTGTGTGTTATCCTAGGCCGCTGGATTCCGGGAACCTGGACATCTTGTCCTTCCCATGACTACTCACTTAAATTAGTCACAGGAAGCAGAGCCCATCACACTAACCCACCCATGTTTTAAATGCAAAGTTGATGTCCTGCAGCAGGAGCACACACTGTGACACCAAGTGCAAATGCCAAGTGGCCACGTCACTGGTCCTGTCAGGCCTCTGGCCTCTGGCTTCTCAAGTCCAGACTGACTCCTAGTTTTGATTTGACTTTGACTAGAATGGTGCCTCACACAGTGCCTGGCATTTTTATACGACACCCCATAACTAATAAATGTTACCTGTCTCTAGGTAAAGGCTTTCTGGTCCTTCTTCAGAAGACCCAGACAGGCCACCTTGGCCAGCAGACTCAGGGAACTAATCGTTTTCTCCATCAGCAGAGTTGTCCAGCCTCTCTGTCCTGGGACCCAGAATCTGGCAATGTGTTTGTCTTAGGAATGTAGTCACATCCCTTTGGGAACAAGACTCACTGTGGGTTGGGTTCCGGGAAGATGTGCTGGGCTGACGCAAGCTTCTCCAGCCGAGCGCTTACAAGCAGTGCGGCTGAGCCTGCGCACAGCTGGAACGCCGCGCATGGTTGGGGTTGTCTTCTGAGAGCTAAAATCAAGGAGTCTGTGTCCCTGGCCGTGCCTTCCATGGGGCACTGAAAATGGTACTAACATCTGGCTTTGCTGTGAGACCAGGGCTTTCTGTACAGAGTACTTTGGCTAGGTTTTGTTTTGTTTTTAGGACGGAGTATGCATTCATTATATAATTAAAATAGTGATATCAGCAGAGTCTGTTTGGAGCTTATTTCTCATTCTGTGTGGGGATTTCCAGAGCCAGGGTCAACGGGGTTGAGATAACGGTGGCACCACGTGTCCCTGACACGTGTTCACCGGCAGAACCCCCAAGCAAGGCCAGATTTGGAATCACAGCATTCTCTGGACCACAGACGTCTTCCATGGGAGGCACAATAACACAGGGACGGACTCTAACCCTAATCCTTTAGTTTATTCTAGAAGATGACTATGGCATTCAATGATGACACGTTGAACAACAACCCATCAAGGTACTGGGAAAATCTCAGAGGTCAGACCAGGGTGCCCACAGCCCCGTGCTTAGCTTAGCAAAAGTGGAGTGTAGAGCTATTTCCACTCTCAAAAGAGCGGTGACCAGGATAAGGGGCAACTGAACGCTCGTGGAGAGAACAGCCATTCTCTGAGGACACCAGGGAAGACATAATCACCACCCACGATAATAACAGCTGATGTGAGGAACTTTCTGGGCTACAGCCTCCTTTGAGCACTTCACCCTGTCCTGGTTTTCTCGACTGGCCTTACTACTTTTTCAACTCCCTTAGTTAGACTTGGAGGTACAAGAATGTCTCCCCTCCAGGCTCATGTTGATATTTAATTTCTGTTGAATCAGCGTGAAGATATGGAACCTTCCTGAAGAGATGGCTAAGCCATCAAGGCTCTGCCACTGTGAATGGATTGATGCCATTACCAAAGAGTAGGTCAGTAGCAACAGGAGTGAGCTCGTGAAGACAGAACACATTCAATCCAATTTTTTCTTCCTCTCTCAAGTAAGCTCACAGCCCTTCTGCTGTGTCCTAAGGCAGCACACCTGACCAGATGTTGACATGTGTTCCTGTACTTCCCAGGCTCCAACACTGTGGGAAAATTGATTTTTATTGTTTATAAATTCCCCACTTTGTTTCTAGTAGCAGAAAGTGGAATAAGACAGCAATCAAATGATCGTAATCTCCCGGTGGGGTGTCTAAGCAGGAAGGAAGGCAGACACAGGGACTGAGGTCAGAAGATGCTAGATGTCTTTGTCTACATTTCTATTTTACATCCATTATTGATGGTAGAAAAAGAGTTCAAACTGATGTCTCACTCCGAGAGAGAGAGAGAGAGAGAGAGAGAGAGAGAGAGAGAGAGAGAAAGAAAGAGAGAGAATTTTTGAAATTCTTCTGTACTTGTTTTAAGTGCCTGGGGATGGAACCCAGGGCCTCAGAGATGCTAGCAAGTACTTTCCTATGAGCTATATTTTCAAACTACCTTTCTACACTTATTCAGAGAACAGGAATTCCTGTTATTTGCATTTATGTTATCTGGTACAAAGGTTGCAAGCAGGCCTCACAGGCTTTGTCTAACCCACAGATACATTTAGCTGAACCAAGCAATGTTGTCTAACATTGAGGATCAGTTACCAAACTCAAATAGGGGATTTCGAGTAAACTTTTGGTTATTGGACTTCTGGAAAACAAGATCTCTAGATACAAATGGCACAGTACTGATTCCTGCAGGAAGTGAAGAGTTCTTCCGTTTATGGGGACATCTACTGGCCAGGTCACCAGAGTGCTCCCCATGAACCTTCTGTGTGCCTGACCTGGGACTTTCTTTGGCAGCTATAAATTGGTGCCAAGATATTGCCTATCTTTCCATTCAGACTCCAAGAAAACTACAGCATCCTCTCTTTGTGACTTAGAGTTATACCACCAGGAGAATGAGAGAACATGTGGAGAAAGGGATGGGATGACAGGCAGCATCAGTCTCGAGAGGCAGTGAGAAAGCCGTGCAAGGCCAGCCAGATCCAGCCGAGCTACCTAAAAATCCAGCCAAAGAATCTGCAGCTGAACTCAACCCAAAGTAACTCCAGAATCAGGAGCCAGTAAGATTAACACTGTTGTAATGCTGGTGTCACAGGTAGGGACAAATCTCATCAGGGCATTCTAACTATCCTTTTGCGCATTTAATTTCTCCATGACCTCATGGAGCTTCTAGACTCACCACGTGAACTAACCCACATAACTTTTTACTCTTCTTGTAGAACACATTTATAATAAATGAATATATTATGAACATGCAACTTGATGAATTTCCACAAGTTTAACAAATGCCTGATCAGTGCCCAAATCAAGAGGGCATGGGAGAAAAAAAGAAAGAGACTAAGATAGACAGGATTAAAGAAAAAAAGGAAAAGAAGGAGAAAAGGAGCGAGGAGAAAGACAAAAAGAGAAAAACAGAAGCAGGAAAGAAAGAGGAGAGGGAGGAGCGGGTCCCGCTTCCGATTGCCTGTGTTCACGTCACCTCACCCCTGGGGTCCAGTCACAGCAGTCAGAGATTCCTGATGGCCATTTGGCCTGAGGCAATTATAATTCGTCCCTGAAAGCAACTGCAGCTAAACTCGTAGGTTCACAAGTTGGCTGTGGCTGGAACCTTTTCTTTGCTCTGTCATTGCTTTGCGATCTCGAGTGAACAGAAAGATGACCTAGAAAAGGTCAAAGAGCACTGCTACTTTTGGGGTTCCCCTTGCACAAGTTCAGCCACAAGTTGTCATGAGGCAGAAGGGAATGCAGGGAGAGGAAGAAGCATGCCAAAGGTGGAGCTTTCAAAATGAGAAGATCTGCCCTGAATGGCTTCAGGTAACCAGGGGCAGGCTGAGGGCTTGTGCAGCAGTGTCAGTAGCATCAGGTAGAATGAGCCTGTACCTTTTCATGATAGTATAGACATTGTGGCCAATAAATGGTTTCTTCAAAGAATTAAACAGGACTGCCTATGCTCCAGCAATCCCATTTTTGGTGCGCTGTATACATAAAGGAAATAAGAACACTACTATTCTGGTTTATACGAGAGATGCCTCTGTAGGCTCATGTATTTCAGTACCTGGTTCCCAGCTGGTGAGGCCATTCTGGGGGCAGGGGGCAGGAGAGTTATGGAACCTTTAGACGCAGAGCCTTGCTGGAGGAAGTATGGCACAATGGCAGTGTTTGAGGGTTCATGGCCTTGTCTTTTGGCTGCCTGTATGTACATGAAATGTGATCATTAAACTTCCTGTTCCTGCTGCCAGGCCTGCCCAGACTTAATGGACTTTGTCCCTCTGGAACTACATCCAAAAATTAGCCCCTTTCTCCTCTGCACTGGCTGTCAGGGTATTTCATCACAGCAGAGAGAAAGTAGCTAACACGAGTCAGCAAAGAGGCCTGTGGTCCACCTTTATTATGATTCTACTCACCACAGCTAAGGTGTGGAACCAACCTAAGGTCTGTGATGGTCTTACTGGAGGCGGCATGTCACTGGGGGTGGACTTTGAGGTTTTGCACGCTCTCTTCCTTTCTCTCGGCTTCCTACTCACAAGTCAAGACACAAGAGCTCTTAAACGTTCCTCTGTTCCACCGTCATGGACTTCGAACCTCTGAGACTGTAAGCCAAATTAAATACTTTTTAAAAATGAGTTGCCTTGATGAATGTGCTTTCTCACAGTAAAAGACAATTAATTGAGATAGGACTATCATAAATAACAGCTGTGTTTTATACTTAAGAGGGTAGATCTTAAATTCTCTCACCCACAAGTACTCATATGAAATAATGTTTGGCTGTGTTAATTGTTTATTATGTATATGTATATAAAATCATCATATTATATAGCATAAATATCAGAGTTTATCTTGAGATTTTTTAAATTGATTTTTATTGAGCTCTACATTTTTTTCTCTGCTCCCCTCCCTGACACTCTCCTCCCCTTCAACCCTCTCCCAAGGTCTCCATGCTCCCAATTTACTCAAGAGGTCTTGTCTTTTCTACTTCCCATGTAGATTAGATCCATGTATGTCTTTTTTAGTGTCCTCACTGTTGTCTAGGTTCTCTAGGATTGTGATTTGTGGGCTGGTTTTCTTTGCTTTATGTCTAAAAGCCACTTATGAGTGAGCACATATGATAATTGTCTTTCTGGGTCTGGGTTACCTCACTTAAAATGATGTTTTCTAGCTCCATCCATTTGCCTGCAAATTTCAAGATGTCATTACTTTTTTTCTGCTGTGTAGAACTCCATTGTGTAAATGTACCACATTTTCCTTATCCATTCTTTGATCGAGGTTTATTTAGGTTGTGTACAGGTTCTGGTTATGACAAACAAAGCTGCTATGAACATAGTTGAGTACACGTCCTTGTGGCACGGTTGAGCATCCTTTGGATATATACCCAAAAGTGGTATTGCTGGGTCTTGAGGAAGGTTGTTTCCTAATTATCTGAGAAATTGCCACATTGATATCCAAAGGGGCTGTAGTAGCTTGCACTCCCACCAGCAATGGAGGAGTGTTCCTTTTACCCCACAACCTCTCCAGTATAAGTTGTTATCAGTGTTTTTTATGTTGGCCATTCTTACAGAGTGGTTTGATTTGCATTTCTCTGATGACTGAGGATGTTGAGTATTTTCTTAAGTGTCTTTCAGCCATTTTAGATTCCTCTGTTGAGAGTTCTCTGTTTAGGTCTGTACTCCATTTTTTTTTTATTGAGTTATTTGTTCTTTTGATTACCAATTTCTTTAATTCTTTTTATATTTTGGAGATCAGCCCTCTGTCTGATGTGGGGTTAGGGAAGATCTTTTCCCATTCTGTAGGCTCTCATTTTGTCTTGTTGATTGTGTCCTTTGCTTTAGAGAAGCTTTTCAGTTTCAGAAGGTCCCATTTATTAATTATTGTTTTCAGTGTCTGTGCTACTGGGGTTATATTTAGGAAGTGGTCTCCTGTGCCAATGAGTTCAAGTCTACTTTCCACTTCCTCTTCTATGAGGTTCAGTGTGGCTGGCTTTAATGTTGAGGTCTTTGATACATTTGGACTTGAGTTTTGTGCATGGTGATAGATATGGATCTATTTTCATTCTTATACATGTTGATATACAGTTATGCCAGCACCACTTGTTAAATATGCTTTCTTTTTTTTATTTGAATTTTTTGGGCTTCTTTCTCAAAAATCAGTTGTTCGAAAGTGTGTGAATAAATATCTGGGTCTTCATTTCAGTTCCATTGGTTCCCTATCAGTTTTTATGCCATTACCAGGATGTTTTCAGTATTGTAGCTCTGTAGTAGAGTTTGAAGTCAGGAATTGTGATGCCCAGAAATTCTTTTATTGTACAAGATTGTTTTGGCTATCCTACATTTTTTTTGCTTTTCCATATAAAGTTGAATACCATTTTTTCAAGGTCTGTGAAGAATTTTTCTGGGATTTTGATGGGCATTGCATTGAATCTGTAGATTGCTTCTGGTAAGATTGCCATTTTTACTATGTTAATTCTACCTATCTAAGAGCACGGGAGCTCTTTCTACTTCCTGGTGTCTTTTTTAATTTCTTCCTTCAAAGATTTAAAGTTCTTGTCATAAAAGTCTTCCACTCATTTGGTTAGAGTTACTCTGAGATATTTTATGCTATTTGTGTCTATTGTGAAGGGTGTTGATTCTCTGATCTCTTTCTCAGTCAATTTATTATCTGTGTACAGGAGGGCTACTGATTTTTTTGAGTTAATCTTGTATTCTGCTACATTATTGAAAGTGTTTATGAGTTGTAGAAGTTCCTTGGTAGAATTTTTGGGATTGCTTATGTAAACTATCATATCATTAGCACATAATGACAGTTTGATTTTTTCTTTTCCGATTTGTATCCCCTTGATCTTCCTTTGTTGCCTTATTGCTCTAGCTAGGACCTCAAGAACTATATTGAATAGATATGGAGAGAGTAGACAACCTTGTCTTTTTCCTGATTTTAGTAGGATCACTGTGAGTTTATCTCCATTTATTTTGATGTTGGCTGTTGGCTTGCTGTATATTGCTTTTACTATGTTTAGGTATGTCCCTTGTGTCCCTGATCTTCCCAAGACCTTTATCAAGAAGGAATGTTGTATTTTGTCAAAAGCTTTTTCAGCAATGAATGAGATGATCATGTGTTTTTTATTTTTTAGTTTGTTTATATGGCGGATTACCTTGACAGATTTCTGTATGTTGAACCATCCCCATATCTCTGGAATGAAGCCTACTTGATCATGGTTTATGATGGTTCTGATGTGTTTGATTTGCCAGTATTTTATTTAGTATTTTTGCATCAATGTTCATGAGTAAGATTGGTCTGTAATTCTTTTTCTTAGAAATGTTTTTATGTGGTTTGGGTATCAGGGTAATTGTAGCATCATAAAAAGAGTTTGGCAATGTTCTTTTTGTTTCTATTGTGTGGAATAATTTAAGGAGTATTGGTATTAATATTTCTTTGAAAATCTTGTAGAATTCTGAGCTGAAACCATCTGGTCCTGGGCTTTCTTTGGTTGGGACACTTTTGATGACTGTTTCTATTTTTTCAGCAGTTATAGGTCTGTTTAATTTGCTTATCTAGTCTTGATTTAACCTTGGTAAGTTATACTTATCCAGAAAGTTGTCCATTTCCTTTAAGTTTTCCAATTTTGTGGAGTACAGATTTTTGAAATATGACATGATTATTCTCTGTATTTCCTCCATGTCTGTTGTTTTGTCCCCCTTTTTATTTCTGATTTTGTTAATTTGGTTATTCTCTGTCTGCCTTTTGATTAGTTTGCATAATGGTTTGTCTATTTTGTTTATTTTCTCAAAGACCAACTGTTTGTCTGATTAATTCTTTGTATTGTTTTCTTTGTTTCTATTTTGTTGATTTCAGCTCTCAATTTGATTATTTCCTGCTGTCCAGTTCTCTTAGGTGAGTTTGCTTCCTTTTGTTCTAAAGTTTACAAATGTTCTGTTAATTCACTAGTGTGGGATATTTCCAGCTTCTTTATGTAGGCATTTAGTGCTATGAACTTTTCTCTTAACACTGCTTTCATTGTGTTCCACAAATTTGGGTTGTTGTGTGGTCATTTTCATTAAATTTTAGGAAGTCTTTTATTTCTTTATTTCTTTCTTGACCCATTGATGATTCAGGTGAGCATTGTTTAATTTCCATGTGTTTGTTGGCTTTCTGGAATTAGTATTGATGTTGAATTCAAGTTTTAAGCAATGGTGATCTGATAAGATACATGAGGTTATTCCAATTTTTTTTGTATAAGTTAATGTATGTGTTACTACTGAGTATGTGGTCAATTTTTGAGAAGGTTCCATGAGGTGCTGAGAAGAAATTATATTCTTTTATGTTTGGATGGAAAGGTCTGTAGATGTCTGTTAATTCCAAATTGAGTCATGAAATCTGCTAGTTCTCTTATTTCTCTGTTAGGTTTCTCTCTGGTTGACTTGTCCATTGGGGAGAGTGAGGTGTTGAAGTCTCCTACTATTAGTGTGTGGAGTTTGGTGTGTGATTAAGTTCTAGTAATATTCCTTTTACATACGTAGGTGCTCTTGTATTTGGGGCATAGCTGTTCAGGATTGAGACTTCATCCTGATGGATTGCTCCTGTTATGAGTATAAAGTGTCCTTCTCCATCTCTTTTGGTTGATTTTAATTTGAAGTTTATTTTGTTAGATATTAAGCTAGCTACACCAGCTTGTTTCGTAGTTCCATTTGACTGGAAAATTTTTTTCTCAACGCTTTACTCTGAGGTGATGTCTGTCTTTGAGGTTGAGGTGTATTTCTTGTATGCAGCAGAAAGATGAATTCTATTTTTGTATCCAATTTGTTAGCCCGTGTCTTTTTATAGGTGAGTTGAGTCCATTTATATTAAGGGATATTAATGACCAGTGATTACTAGCTCCTTTTAATTTAGTTTTCATTATTGGTGATGTTAATTTGTATGTTTTTATCTTCTTTGGGATTTGCTCCTGCGAGATAAAGTGTCTGTGTCTTTGTTGATGTAGCCAACTTCCTTGAGTTGAAGTTTTCCTTCTAGTACTTTGTGTAGGAGTTTGTTTGTGGCTAGATATTGGTGAAATCTAGATTTGTCATGGAATATCTTGTTTTGTTCTTCTATGGTGATTGAAAGTTTTGCTGGGTATAGTAGTCTGGGCTGGTATCTGTGGTCTCTTAATGTCTGCATAATGCTTGACCATAACCTTCTGGCTTTCATTGTCTCCAATTAGAAGTCAGGTGTAATTCTGATAGGCCTGCCTTTATATGTTACTTGTCCTTTTTCCTTTGCAGCTCTTAATATTCTTTCTTTATTCTGTATGTTTAGTGCTTTGATTATTATGTGGCAATGGAACTTTTTTTTGATCCAGTTTATTTGGTGTTCTGAAAGTTTCTTGTATATTCATAGGCACATGTTTCTTTAGGTTGGGAACATTTTTCTTCTATAATTTTGTTAAATAAATTTTCTGTGCTTTTGAGTTGAACTTCTTCTCCTTCTTCTATACCTATTAATCTTAGGTTTGGTATTTTCATGGTGTCCCATATTTCCTGGATATTTTGGGTTAAGCTTTTGTTATATTTAGTGTTTTCTTGGACTGGTGAGTCTATTTTTTCTATTTTTATCTTCAGCGCTTGAGAATCTCTCTTCCAGCTCTTATATTCTTTTGTTTATGTTTGCATCTGTGGTTCCTGATCATTTTCTTATGATTTCTGATTCTATAATTCGCTTGGTTTGTTTTTCTTTATTGTCTCTATTTCAGTTTTCAAGTCTTGAATAGTTTCTTTCATATGTTTTATTGCTTTTTCTTGATTTTCTTTAAAAATTTCTTCTAATTTTTTCTTTGTCTTTTCCTACACTTTTAAAAGGGAATTTCTCATTTCTTCTTTAAGAGTTTCAAACATTCTCCTGAAGTTATTTTTTAGGTCATTTTCTTCTGCTTCATCTATATTTGGTTGTTCAAGTCTTGCTGTTGTAGGATCTCTAGATTTTACTGGTGTCATGTTGGTCTTTGTGGTTTTACATGTGTTCTTACCTTGTCTACTCACTTTTTCCTCTAATTGGTGTAGTTGGGGCTGTCTGTGATTCTGGTGATTAATTTTCTAGGTGCCAGTGGATCCAAAGCTCAGATGGTTGTTCCTTGTGGTACAGTTAGTGCCACCATTCTAGTTACCCCATTGGTCACTCCATGTTCCTGGAGGATACTCAGCGCTCCCAGGGTTTACTCTGCTCCTGAGTAATGTGCTGTCTCAGGCCTGCTCTGGTCTAGATTGCTGGCTCAGACCTGTTTCTGTAAATGTCCCTGGTCTGGATCTGTTCCTGTGGAATTTCTTGGCTTGGGGTTGATCCTGTAAAGGTCTCTGGCTCTGATGTTCCCCCTTGGAGGTCCCAGCCTTGGGTGTGCCTGGACCCATAAAGGACCTGGCTCAGGCCTACTCCCTCAGAGGTCCCAGACTCATGCCCAGATCCACAGAAGTTTCTGGTTCCTGTCTATTCCCTCGGAGGTCCCAGACCAATGCCTGAACCTGCAGAGGTCCTGACTCAGATCTACTCCCTCAGAGGTCCCAGATTCATATCTGGACCTGCACTGTTCTCTGGCTCTGACCCACCCATTCAACAGTTGCTCCCCCTGTACCTGCTCCTGTGGAGTTTGCTGTCTTAGGTCTGCTCCTCCAGGGCCCAGGTCTCTTGCTCAGTCTTGCCTCCACAAATTTCCCTGGTCTAAATCCATTCCCACTCCCATGGAGCTTGCAGTCTCAGGCCTGCTCTGGCCTAGGTCACTGGCTCAGTCCTGCTCCTATGGAGCTTGCTACCGTAGGCCTGTTCTGGCCTAGATTACTGGTCTAGTCCTGCTTCTGCAAATATCCCTGGTATGGATCTGCCTCTGCTCCCATGGAGTTCACCATCCCAGGCCCACTCTGGCCCAGGATGCTGCCGTAGTCCTGCTCCTGTGGAATTTGTTGCCCCAGGCTTGCTCTGGCCCAGGTTGCTGGTTCAGTCCTGCTCCTGTGGTTGTCCCAGCTATTTTAAAAAATTTTTTAAAAAAAATTTCTGTGTACAAGTATTCTGTCTATCTGTCTGTATATATGTGTTCCATTATGTCCCATGGAGACCAGAAGGGGGTGTCAGGTCCCCTGGAGCTAGAATCATAGACTATTGTGAACCAGTCTCCAGTGCTCTGCAAGAGCCTCAGGGGCTATTAATTACTGAGCCATCCCTCCAACCCCAATACACACAGTTTTTATTTGTCCCCTCTCCCAAGGAATCTGGTGGTGGCAGGGGATGGGGGAGGAACATAATAACTCTTATCTATTATAGGTGTTGCCTCATTTCCATGAAGGTACTGTCTTCCTTCACATACTCATTTACGTGCATTTAATGCTGAGTTGGTTCAGAAGATGTGAAAAATGAACTGAAAGTTGTCATATTTCCCCTCTCCTCCCTGAACTAATGATATGTGAAGCCGATTACACCCATCCATAATGCTTGGAGCAGAACCCAAAGAAATGGGAGCTATTTTTCATAATAGAGTAATGCAATAAGGAGTGGATTTTATAAATCTTTCCTTGGTATTTAAGAAGCCTCAATTGTTATTTTTAAAATGTGAAATATTATTAACATTATGATAATGGAATTAAATGTCAGGTCAAAAATCTCATTTAAAAGATTATGAAAAATTAAAATGAAAGAGTTTTCCCATGATAGAAAGGCTATCTACTTTTGAGACAATAGACAGAAGGGCTGGCCTAGAATTGTTCCAGAAAAATGTAGGCAAATGCTCAGACTTATGAGAAGCAAAAACGAAGTCTACAAATCCAGACATGCTATTTTCTGAACCTCCTTTTTATGATGTTTTGTCATTCACAAGAAAGTTGCTTTGAGTTCACCATGCAGGTCCAAAGGCAGTTCTTGCAAGGCAGCATGACTCTGTCTCCCCATGCCTCTGATTACCAACTGCTCTGCCCAGAACAACGATCCATCTCTGTACACAGGCCTCTCTATGTTTTTGGATTGGTCTGGGATGTCACTGGATGGTACCCTCATCTTTTATCATTTTCATATGTCTGGCTTTTTCCAAAGTCCGAATTTATGTTTTCATCCTTCTCTCTAACTTTGGGTAAACTCTGCAATGAGTCCTCATTGAAAAGGGTTCAGTTAATAATAGTCTACCCCCAGGACCTATTAAGATCTTGGTTCTTGTTTGATTTGTCTTTATCTTGGTACCCCAGTCATTTCTCCCCTCACCACAAGGAACATTTCGATGAATTTTATGTTTCTTTTCACTTTGATATGTTACAAATATGTATAATGTGTTGTGAGTTTCGTTCACACAGTGGTATAGATCACACACTCTTTGTAACGTAGACCTGCACTGTGATTCAATTCCTCCAGATAGGCAGCTGTGTTCGTTCACATTAAGTCACTGGGTTTTGTGTTGTACAATTAGCACATTTCTACTCAATAATTTCCCAAAAATTGACACCCAAGTTACCTCCAATGATGCAGCACCAGAAACATACTAAAGTGAAGATCTTTACACCATGGGACTGCTTGAGTGACCTCACAACGTGGTGACCTGCTTCTCCAAGAACGAGTGGTCCTGAGGTGAAGCAGAAGCCATATGACTTTCAAAACCTAGTGCTGAGAGTCAGAAATTATTGACTATGACATTCTGTTTGTTATACTTGTCAGTGGGAGAACAACATGCAGCTGTGTGAACAAAAGCAGGGAGAGCAGTAGTCTGCATGGAACCTAGCAGCCTCATCCGCCCAATGATGTCCCCTCCATGTTAGAGCACTTGCTTCTTTCAAGTGTATGCACTTCTTCCATTGTCTTTGTGAGGTGATTCTTTCTTGGGAGTAGTCTGCTTCCTCGGTGTGTAACTTCTTTCCATGTTTGTAAGCCATAGTCTTCATATTCCCATTGAGTTTTTTTTTTATAAGAATGGTCAAATGGCTACAAGTTCAAGCCTAGCCAAGGGGATGCATTGAGTTCTAGGCCAACTAGGTCTACATAGAAAGAACCCGTTTTAAAGAAATTAAGTACATTGTATACCATATATATTAACGAACTATGTGATCTCTTGTTAGACATCAAAAGAGAGAGACAAGGGGAGAGAATATTGTGCTTTGACATTGTATGTCAGGGAGGCTGCAGAGAGGACTCACCTTCTGGAAGCAGCGTTTCACTGCAAGCCGAAATGGTATTCTATGGAAACACTAAGACATCATGTGTTCTTTTGTTTCTGCTGGTCTGGAGCTTCTGGGTTGTTCACTGTTTGAGATAGTGGTGTCCACTGAAAAATACTTATGAGCAAGAATAGTAGTGATGTCTTGAAGAACTAAATATCTACTTTATCACTCAGAAAAATAATGTGTATGGATTTATGGCTATTGCTTTTTAATTTGGTGACGAAAAACTGCCTTTCAGCACAGATGTGGCTGTCACCATTTTAAGTATTAAGAGGCTGAGGATAAATAAGATTCCTCCAAACTATTTCCTCTATAGTGTGAGCCAGCGACAGAGAAACTGCGACTCCCACCCGAGTTTACGTAATGGCCACATAAATTCTTGGTACTGGAATCAATTACTGAAGCATACTTTTTCAATTTGGCTACTCACTTCCTCTTATTTCACATTCGCAGTGTGTTTGAGTTCTTCAAATAAAGACTGAGAGACCATTAACAACGCCTAAGAAAACCTGCCTCCCGATAGGCACACTCCCCACTACTCAACTGTGTTTGATTTAGGAGACAGGAATCAAGAGACCACCAGTCTGTACTGTCCTTAGACAATATCAAAGCCAGTTAGCCTTAAGCCAGACTGCACAGATTATGTGAGTGTTATTTGATTTGTAGCTAGGTATGAAAATTTGGAGTAATTAAAAACCTGGCTTTCCATTACAGTTCAAGTTTCTGATTTTCTTCTTGAAAGAGCTGAGGCAGGGATTTTTGGCATGGAAAGGTCCAAGTGCTAAGAAAATTGCAAAAGTTAGTGGTAGCCACGCTTTGTCACAGAAGCAAACACCTGAGCTGAAACAAAATTTTGGCACACAATTTGTGGCCATTTCTGTTTATGGTCTGTTGGCTCTGTTACTTTCGTGCTTATTAGACAACGTCTCATGACAGACAGAATAGCAAGTTGCTTACTTCGTGGCCATCAGGGAGCAAAGAGAGAGGAAGAGGAGGGGCCGTTGTCTCCCATATACCTGTCAAGAACTTGATATCCTAAACTTTTTATTAGGTTTCAATAGCACCAATGGATGAGTAAGCCATTATCAAATGGTCCATCAAGGAACATTCTAGATTTCAACTATAGCAAAGTCTATGTCCAGGGCCAGAAACTGCTTCAGAAAGAGCTCAGAGTTACTGTCTTGGATGTGGCATGTTCAGGTAGGTGATAGTCACCCTGACTTTTCTCTTGTAATTTATTCCTCTGTGTAACAGCAAGGAATCAGGTCCAAGATAGTTCAGGCCTTGTGACATGCCATGGAGCAAGGAGGGTGCTTACTCCACAGACAAGGGCACTTTTCAGTCACCTCTAAAGGCTCTTCACTCATTGGCACATTCCAGGGACATGCCATAGTCATAGGTAAGTAAGCCTGCAGCTGAATGATAACATACGATCAAATGGTCAACCTTTCTCCAAGACCTTAAGCCCTTCCAAGTTGACTTCAGAACTGCAGCTTATACAGGTCAGAGTGTGAGCTTTTTCTCCACATTTTGTAGAGCAGAGGACAGAAAACCTAAGTGATGTGATAGAAACAAGTTGGATAAGTGAGTATAGGGCATAGAAGAGTCTTCCCAGAGGCTTGAGAGCCACCGAGAAAGCCCTGGCTGCTGCAAGGTTGAGAGAGTTGAGCTATCACTGCCTGTGCTGTCAGACACAAAGCATGTCAACTAGAGTCCATATGTTAGTGCTCCTCTGCTCATTCCTGACCTTCTCCACTCCACTTCCCAAACTTCCAGTAATGGCTTTGTGTTTCACTCTCACCCCAAAGTATTTGGGGAGTGTTTTAAGCACAGACCAATGCAACTCTGAAAAAAAAAAAGAAATTGTTTTGCTAAGACAGTCCTTAGACAATGGCAGTATTATCTAAGAGCTAAGAGAATGAATCCTTTAGTTAAAAACCCCAACTTTGTTAGTATGTTCTGAGCATGTTCATAGAGGCTGTGCAATCAGTAAGTTTAGTTTTTGTATTTTTTTTTTACTATATAGAGAACTAGAAGCAATAAGATTGGTGGATAGATATTAGATTGACAGGTGATAAATAGATGGTAGACTATAGAGATACATAGAAGACAGACAGACAGACAGATAGATAGATGATAGATAGATAGATAGATAGATAGATAGATAGATGATAGATGATGTGAAGTGACTCTCCCGCTCCAGAAAGTCTGAAATGAAAGTCTCACCATCTGGTATCTGCAGATAAAAGAAACACTAAAACTAGTTATAGAATTCCATTAGAGACAAAGGCCTGTGCACTTCGGGGACTGGGAAGGGATATGTATTGTTAGCTTTCTCACTGGTGTGCCAAAGTTACCAGACAAGAGCAACTTTGGCTCACAGTTTATAAGGACATGGCCCATCGTGCCGGGAAAGTGAGGTGGCAGGAACATGATGCCACTGGTCCCACCGTCTGCAGTCAGGAAGCTGAGAGCTGACTCTCCGCTGTCATTCAGTCTGGGACCCCAGCCCACATTCAGGGCTGGTCCCCTGCTTAGTTAAATCTCTGTAGACCCTCTCGTAGGCACGCCGAGCGATGCATCTCCATCTCACTGAGTTGACAATGAAGAGGAACAGCTGCAGGCTCATGGTCCTCATGGTCCTCATGGTCCCCATGGTCCTCATGGTCCTCATGGTCCTCATGGTCCCCATGGTCCTCAGCCTTTGCTTTATGCAGGGCACTAATGATACGCATGGTGCCGGCCCCACACTGATAAGAACTGGCCACTTTCAGTCAGTTTGCTAAATCAGATGCTCATTTCTTCCACAGCCACCTTCACAGACACACTCAGAAACAGAGTTTTACCAGCTAGCAGGATTCCTCCTAACCCAGCCAAGTTAATACCTAAAAATCAACTACTAAGAAAAGTGTGTTACAAAATAACAATAGCCAGCCTGATTACTGAATTACCACTGGACTCAACAACACAAAGAGTTTGACCTGGAGGGGACTCGAAAGTCCATGCCCCAGTAAATGACACCACATCCAGGTATATATGCACAGTGGTAATTGAATTCAGCAAGTTAAAAATAAATAATTATAAAAGGAAAAGATACTAGAAAGGGAGATGTGATTGTGGATCCTGGAGAAAGGGATCCACAGGAGGAGGAGAGAATGGACAAGATCAAGGTACATCCTGTACACATATGAAATTTTCAAACGCTGAATAAAAGAATATTTAACTGCTAAGTTTCTCTCTGTGTGATGGCTAATCTTGGCTGCCAACTTGACACAACATGACAGAGAATTTCAGTGAAGGGATTGCCTCCATCCGATTGGCCTCTAGTCTACTCTGTGGAAGCAGTTTCTTGACTAATGATTGATGTGGAAGGGCTCATCCCACTGTGA
This sequence comes from Neodon shergylaensis, assembly GCA_025134845.1. Classification (NCBI taxonomy): domain Eukaryota; kingdom Metazoa; phylum Chordata; class Mammalia; order Rodentia; family Cricetidae; genus Neodon; species Neodon shergylaensis. The sequence goes on from JABTXL010006032.1 coordinate 1,131,712, forward strand.
GCAGTGACATACCTGGGCAGGGAGGCCAGAGCTGTAGAAGAAAGGTAGCTGACAGAAACCAAGTGGGTAAGAAGCATTCCTTCATGTTTTTTTGTTTCAATTCTGACTCTCAGGTTCTTCCTTGAGGAAGTTCCTGGCTTGGCTTCCTTCAGTGATGGACTGTAATCTTGAAGCCAGTTAATTCTTTCTTCTTCAAGTTGGTTTTTGTCCATGTTTTATCAAAGCAACAGGAACCAAAGTACAACATTCTGTCCTCTCCCTCCCTCTTTCTTGACATCCCTCTTTTCCTCCTTCCTTTCCTCCCTCTTCCATTTTTGTGCAGTCCTGGGAATCTAACCCATAGTCCTTATGCACGCTAGTCAAGTGCTCTACCATTGAATCACAGTTAACTCAAAATTTTATATTTTACTTTTTTCATCCTTGGTCATCTATAAATCCCACTTGAAACACAAAGGTTTTCCATTCATCTCCTAACGTTCATCTTTTAGATCATCTAATGCTTGATTTCTTGGTGTCATTGAGCCTGCCACCTCTCACTGCTTGTGAATTCCTGTTTACTTTGCCTTAGTCATCCCAATATGAAGTCCACCATGACTTTCAGAGGTTTAAGCTTCGTGCATCTTTGCAGTCTCTTATGGATCAAATATAGAACAGGGGTCTGAGCTATTCCGACCACTATTCTGAGACCTAAGACTACAGTCAGCGATGGTCAAAACAGACCAGACCTTGTGCACAGAGCAATAGAAGATAAAAGAGCTAGAAGACAATTTCCAGGGGGACAGTATAACTTATTGTCTCACTCACGTGGGAGGCAGAGTCAGGATGGTCAGTTGAGCCCAGATCAAGATCGTCCTGGGTGACATAACAAAGACACCATTTCAAAACCGAAAAGTTGAGGTTACTAGTTTAAAGAGGACATAAAGTCTAGAAGTGAGATAGTGGTACGGCGTGGAGCACTGAGTATGTGTCTCCTCAAACACATGTCTGTGCTCTTGTGTGACCAAGGAGAATACCTCCGGCAAGTGGTATGTCCAAGACCTGGGTGCTGAGAAGGAGCCAGGAAGGTAAAACTGCAGGAGGTGGTACAGACAGAAGGGCAAATGTGAGCCAGGGAGGCTGACATGCGCGAAGAAGAGATACTGAGAAACAGCATTGGCGATGTGGCCAATTTCAGAGTCTGGATTTTATTCTAATTTTCAAGAAGCTTTGGGGACTTTACAGAGAGGAACTGGTTGATATTATTATTACTATATGATGTGATCACAGCAGCTGATGGAGGGCGGAAGGGCTTGGGAGGCAGCTGGCAAGGATACTGTTGTCAAGGTTGTCATGTTCTCAAGAGCAGACCCAAATAATAGACTTGCGTGCAAACAACTTGTCTGGGAGGTGATCCCAGGAAACAGGGGACAACATGCAGGTAAATGAGACAGCAGAGAAAGCTATAACAGGCAATTCACCACCCGCCAGGCCAGCAAGGCTCTACCCCACCTTAGATGTGACATTTGTGGCCCGAGAAAGACAGAGAAGATTGGTCACTTGAGGGGAGACACTCTTAGTGTGAATAAGATGTGTCTCCAGGGAAGTTAGAGGGGAGCTTTGACTGTCAGGCTCCAATCAACACTCCTCTGGGGTCACCATGAAAGTATTTGCAGAGGTGAAAAAGTTCACCCACAGCCAGTTTTTCAGGAAGGTGAAAACCCCAGAAGGTCTGAATGAGCTGAGTTCAATCAGGCAGCAGAGGCCTGCAAGAATGGGACACTGTTGTCATAGATCAGAACATCTACAGGAAGCAGCTTCTGATGCTACTAAAGGTGGCTGGAGGAACAGAAAAAGTGGGTAGGTTTGTTAAACCTAGAAGGTTAAAGGTGAGGACAGCAAAGCTGGGAGCAAGGGCTCTGCCAGCACCGCTGGTGACAAGATCCCTGAATAAGGCTCCCCACTTTCCTAATGTGGACACAGCAGTCTGCCCATTTGGGAATGCTGGCCTGGCATTCCCTGCCTTTCCTAATGTGGACACAGCAGTCTGCCCATACTCTTTGATGGCCTGGTGTTCCCCACATCACTGGTCTTTAAAAGCTTTGCATCCGTCTCAAGCCTGCCCTGCCCACGGTGATTCTTCACTGGAATGTTTTTGATGTTCATCCCTGTTGTAGCATCACTTAATGTGTTCATTCACTTTTATGACTAAACCATATTCCACTTAACAGGCATATGAAGATTAATTCATTAATGTATCAGATGGCATTAGAGCTGTTTACACCAGCTAGCCACTGTAAACAATGGCAGGGGCATCTCTCTGCGCAGGCGTATCTTTCCCTAGATACACACTTGGAGGAGGACTGCTGTGTCGCTTGTTAACGCTGTGTTTGACGTTTTCAGGAGACAGGATTGCTTTCAAAGTGGCTGTACTGGTTTTCATTCACACCGACATGTATGAGGGCCTCACAGTCTCACCAGCACGTGTTCCTCTCTGGCCGTGTATTGTATTGACTGCTGTCCTGGGGCTCTGAGGTCATCTCAGTGAGGTTTTCTATGGAGTCTCCTGATGGCTGCTAATGTTGGGCATCTTTTCATTTGTTTCTTGGTCATCAGGTACCCTCTTTAGAGAAACACTTTTCTCCTCTGGATGTGGCTATCCTGCTGTTTCTGCACCACTTGTTGAAAGATTCCAGAGGTGGACAGTAGATGTCCTTCTTTCCCATCGTGAGAGTCATGGCTGACTTTCTATTAGAAGACAATTAACAGGAAGAAAACATGAATTGATGTAATCTCAGAAAAGGAGAAATGAAGATTTAGGGGGAACATTACACTTTGATGAGAAATGAGGTGCTGATGTGACTGGTTATCTAATGATGCTGTCCTCAGGGGATAGCCCCAGCCAGCCTGTCTGATCTAATGATGCTGTCCTCAGGGGATAACCCCAGCCTGTCTGATCTAATGATGCTGTGCTCAGGGGATGGTCCCC
>JABTXL010006032.1:1134686-1152103 GCA_025134845.1 Neodon shergylaensis
TGGCCCCCAGCCTGTCTGTCTGATCTAATGATGCTGTCCTCAGGGGATGGTCCCCAGCCTATCTGATTTATGATGGATGCTGAGATGGCCTCCACTCTGGCTGGCTTGGAATTCACTATGTAAATTGGGCTGGCCTTGAACTCCCAAATATACTTACCTCTGCCTTTTTTACTTGAGTGCTGGGATTAATGGCATATGCCACCACACTTGGCATTATGTTTGATATTTTTTATGATTAAAAACAAGTTAAGGAGAAAAAGGTAAAAAGTAAAAACGTTCACTTAGCATAACACAAGCACATAAAACCATTACATGAAATATCATATATACGTATGATATATGTATTCTAATATATATATACATATGTATAATATGTATATCTATATATTTAGTGTTGGGTCCACAGGGTTCACACAAAGATGGGGACAGACCACCAAAGTCTAATAGACCAGAAGCAGACTGTATCCCAGGAAAAAAATAAAGAAATAAACCTCCATGGGGCACAAATAGCTTATCAGCTAGCTGAGAACACAGCCAGAGATGAATTTGTAAGGCTGTGGCAAAGGTCCATTTTAGAACTCCTTCATTTATTACAACCATTAGGCAATAAGAAAAGAATTTTTGCAATCTTAAGGTAAAACTCAGATACAAATTGCTCTTCTTTTCAATTTTTTATTTAAAACACTGCTTGGTCCATTAGCTCTAGCTCCTTATTTTTAGTTTTATGGATTTTTATTGAGATCTACATTTTTCTCTGATCCCCTCCCTGTCTCTCTCTTCCTCTTAACCTTCTCCCAAGGTCCCCATGCTCCCAATTTACTCAGAGGTCTTGTCTTTTTCTACTTCCCATGTAGACTAGATCTATGTATGTCTTTCTTAGGGTCCTCATTGTTGTCTAGGTTTGTTGTCATTGTGATTTGTAGGTTGGTTTTCTTTGCTTTATGTTTAAAAATCATTTATGAGTGAGTACATGTAATAATTGTCTTTCTATTCTGGGGTACCTCACTCAAAATGATGTTTTCTAGCTCCATTCATTTGCCTGCAAATTGCAAGATGTTGTTAATTTTCTCTGCTGTGTAGTACTCCATTGTGTAAATTTACCATTTTCCTTATCCATTTTTCGGTCAAGGGGCATTTAGGTTGTTTCCAGGTTCTGGCTATGACAAACAATGCTGCTATGAATATAGTTAAGCACATGACCTTGTGGCACGATTGAGCATCATTTGGATATATAACGAAAAGTGCTAATTCTGGGTCTTGAGGAAGGTTGTTCCCAAATTTTCTGAGAAATCGCCACAATGACATCCAAAGGGGCTGTACCAGATTGCACTCCCACCAGCACTGCAGGAGTGTTCCCTCTCCCCACATCCTCTCCAGCGTAGTTGTCGTCAGTGTGTTTATCTTGGCCATTCCATTGATGGAATCTCAGAGTTGTTTTGAGTTGCATTTCTCTGATGACTAAGGATGTTGAGTATTTTCTTAAGTGTCTTTCAGCCATTTTAGATTCCTCTATTGAGAGTTCTCTGATAAGGTCTGTACCTCCTTTTTATTGGGTTATCTGTTCTTTTGATGACCAGTTTCTATGAGCTATTTGTATATTTTGGAGATCAGCCCTCTGTCTGATGTGGGGTTGGTGAAGAACTTTTCCCATTCTGTAGGCTGCCGTTTCATCTAGTTGATTTTATCCTTTGCTTTACAGAAGTTTTTCAATTCCAGAATGTCCCATTTATTAACTATTTCTCTCAGTGTCTGTGCTACTGGGGTTATATTTAGGAAGTGGTCTCCTGTGCCAATAAGTTCAAGTCTACTTTCCAGTTCCTCTTCTATGGGGTTAAGTGTGGTGGCTTTATGTTGAGGTCTTTGATCCATTTGGACTTGAGTTTTGTGCACAGTAAGAGATACGGATCTATTTTCAGTCATCTACATGTTGATATACAGTTATGCCAGCACCATTTGTTAAATATGCTTTCTTTTTTCCATTTGATATTTTTTACTTCTTTTTCAAAATTAGGTGTTCGAAGGTGTGTGAATTTAGTTTTATTGGTTCTTCTGTCTGTTTTTATGCCAATACCAGGCTGTTTTCAGTGCTATAGCTCTGTAGTAGAGTTTGAAGTCAGAGATTGTGATGCCTCCAGAAATTCTTTTATTGTACAGGATTGTTTTGGCTATCCTGCATTTTTTGCTTTCACGTATAAAGTTGAGTACTGTTCTTTTGAGTTCGATGAAGAATTTTTTGGGGATTTTGGTGGGCATTGCATTAAATCTGTAGATTGCTTCTGGTAAGATTGCCATTTTTACTATGTTAATTCTACCTATCCAAGAGCATGGGAGATCTTTCCAATTTCTGGTGTCTTCTTCAATTTCTTTCTTCAAAGATTTAAGGTTCTTGTCAAACAAATTTTCCACTAGTTTGGTTAGAGTTATCCGAGATATTTATGCTATTTGTGGCTATTGTGAAGGGTGTTGATTCTCTGATTTCTTTCTCAGCCCATTTATCATCTGTGTACAGAAGGGCTACTGATTTTTTTTTGAGTTAATCTTGTATCCTGCTACATTACTAAAAGTGTTTATGAGTTGTAGAAGTTCCTTAGTAGAATTTTTTGGGTTGTTTATGTAAACTACCATATCATCAGCAAATAGTGAGAGTTTGATTTCTTCTTATCCGATTTGTATCCCCTTGATCTCCCATTGTTGCCTTATTGCTCTAGCTAGGACCTCAAGAACTATATTAAATAGATATGGAGAGAGTGGACAACCTTGTCTTGTTCCTGATTTCAGTGGGATGACTGTGGGTTTCTCTCCATTTAGTTTGATGTTGGCTGTTGGCTTGCTGTATATTGTCTTTATTATGTTTAGGTATGTTCCTTGTGTCCCTGCTCTCTCCAAGAAGGGATGTTGTATTTTGTCAAAAGCTTTTCAGCATCTAATGAGATGATTATGTCGTTTTTATTTTTCAGTTTGTTTATATGGTGGATTACATTGACAGATTTTTGAATGTTGAACCATCCCTGCATCTCTGGAATGAAGCCTACTTGATCATAGTAGAAGATGGTTCTGATGTGTTCTTGGATTTGATTTGCCCGTATTTTATTTACTATTTTTGCATCAATGTTTATGAGTGAGATTAGTCTGTAATTCTTTTTCTTAGTAACGTCTCTCTGTAATTTGGGTATCAGGGTAATTGTAGCCTCATAAAAAGAGTTTGGCAATGTTCCTTCTGTTTCTATTGTGTGGAACAATTTGAGGACCATTGGTATTAGTTCTTCTTTGAAAATCTTGTAGAAGTCTGAGCTGAAATCATCTGGTCCTGGGCTTGTTTTGGTTGGGAGACTTTTGATGACTGTTTCTATTTCATTTATTTATTTATTTATTTATTTATTTATTAAATAAAGATTTCTGTCTCTTCCCCGCCACCGCCTCCCATTTCCCTCCCCCTCCCCCAATCAAGTCCCCCTCCCTTGTTAGCCCAAAGATCAATCAGTGTCCCTGCCCTGTCAGAAGTCTAAGGACCTCACCTCCATCCAGGTCTAGTAAGGTGAGCATCCAAACTGCCTAGGCTCCCACAAAGCCAGTACGTGCTGTAGGATCAAAAACCCATTGCCATTGTTCTTGATTTCTCAGTAGTCCTCATTGTCCGCTATGTTCAGCGAGTCCGGTTTTATCCCAGGCTTTTTCAGGCCCAGGCCAGCTGGCCTTGGTGAGTTCCCGATAGAACATCCCCATTCTCTCAGTGTGTGGGTGACTGTTTCTATTTCTTAGGCAGTTATAGGTCTATTTAATTTGCTTATCTGGTCTTGATTTAATTTTGGTAAGTGATATTTATCCAGAAAGTTTTCCATTTCCTTTAAGTTTTCCAATTTTGTGGAGTACAGGTTTTTGAAATATGACATGATTATTCTATGTATTTCCTCTGCATCTGTTGTTATGTCCCCTTTTCCATTTCTGATTTTGTTAATTTGGATATTCTCTCTGCCTTTTGGTTAGTTTGGAGAAAGATTTGTCTATTTTGTTGATTTTCTTGAATAACTAACTCTTTGTCTCATTGATTCTTTGTATTGTTTTCTTTGTTTCTATTTAGTTGATTTCTGCTCTCAATTTGATTATTTCCTGCTGTCTAGTTCTCTTGGGTGAGTTTGCTTCTTTTTGTTCTAAAGTTTTCAAATGTTCTATTAATTCATTAGTGTGGGATCTTTCCAGCTTCCCTATGTAGGCATTTAGTGCTATGAACTTGTCTCTTAACACTGCTTTCATTGTGTCCCATGAAATGTTGTGTGGTCATTTTTATTGAATTTTAGGAAGTCTTCTGTTTCTTCCTTTTTTTGAGCCATTGATGACTCAGATGAGCATTGTTTAATTTCCATGTGTCTGTGGGCTTTCTGAAATTATTATTGCTGTTCAACTCTATTTTTAAGCCCTGGTGATCTGATAAGATACATGGGGTTATTCCAGCTTTTTTTGTATTTTTTGAGGTTTGTTTTGTTACCAAGTATGTGGTCAATTTTTGAGAAGGTTCCGTGAGGTGCTGAGAAGAAGGTATATTCTTTTATGTTTGAATGCAATATTCTATAGATGTCTGTTAAGTCCATTGGAGTCATAATATCTGTTAGTTCCCTTATTTTTCTGTTCATTTTTTGTCTGACTGACCTGTCCAGTGGTGAGAGTGGAGGGTTGAAGTCTCCACTATTAGTGTGTGGGGTTTAATGTATGATTTAAGCTTTAGAAGTGTTTCTTTTACATATGAAGGTGCTCTTGTATTTGGGACATAGATGTTCAGTATTGAGATTTCTTCTTGATGGATTTTTCCTGTGGCTAATATGAAATGTCCTTCTTTGTCTCTTATGATTGATTTGACTTTGAAGTGTATTTTGTTAGATTTTAGGCCAACAGAGGAGGTACATTTGTGAGTTCCAGGCCAGCCTGGTCTACATGGTGAATTCCAGGCCAGTGAAAGCCACATGAGATCTGTCTAAAACATAAAAACAACCAAAGGAACGGAGAGGGAGCAGAGCTCTGTCATGCACACATTAGTTCTTTGCTCTCTGCTCTTGATTTTGGTTGTAGTGAGATTAGCTGCTGTGACTGTGATTTCCCACAAGGATGGGCTGTGGTCTTGAAATGTGTGGTGAGTAAGCCCTCTGTCCCATAAACTTTCTGAGTATTTTATCACAGCAACAGAACCTGACGGTGTGAGCACAGTGGTCAGAGGACTCCTCGTGGGAACTGGTTCTCTCCTTCGTGTGGTGAAGTGAAGAGCAGCTGGTTCCCGCCGCCTGGATCCTGCACCCCTAGCTTTATATCCGAAACAATTACACGGAAACTGTATTCTTTCAAATACTGCCTGGCCCATTAGTTCCAGCCTCTTATTGGCTAATTCTCACATCTTGCTTTATCCCATATTTAATAATCTGAGTAACACCACAAGGTGTGGCTTACCAGGAAAGATCTTAACCTGCGTCTGTCTAGAGTGGGAGAATCATGGTGACTGACTCAGCTTCTTTCTCCCAGCATTCTGTTCTGTCTACTCCGCCTACCTAATTTTCTGTCCTATTAAAGGGCCAAGGCAGTTTTTTTATTTAACCAATGAAATCAACACAAAACAGAAGACTCTCCCATATCAGTGTGGGTTCTGGGGATCAAACTAAAATCAGGCTTGATCACAAGCTCCCTTTATCCACTGAATTCTAGGTTTTTTTATTCTGAGACAGAATGTTGTAATAGTGACCCAGCATGGCCTTGAACACCCTCTAGCCCAGGCAGGCCTTCAGCTTTCAACCTCCTTCCTCAGTCTCCCAAGTAGCTGGGAGTAGAGGTGCAATGCAGCCACTGGAGTATAACCACAGCTGTGGAGATAGATACAGCATAGGAGAGCCCTCTGGAAGGTGGGCTGAGTGGGCTGTCAGAGACGTTTGATTGTCAAGCACCAAGGCTTCCAAAGCAATGCTCCCAGCCTGTCTGTTAGAATCTGTGTTCTGACACTTCAGAGCCCATCCTGAGGTCTGATCCAATGGGAGAATTTCCAGATTATCTTTTCAGGTTTGAGCTAAAAAGAATAAAACTCTGCTGCTGGAATATTGCTAGAGGCTACAGTCAGACCACAGAGTGTTTGTTGGTTTGCTAAGGAAACTCTGCCTTGTGTGAGAATTCCACCTGAGACTTCCAGCCTTTCCTGTGCTGCTGAGTTCCTTGTGTTGTAATAACCCCCAACCATAAAATTAATTTCTTTGCTACTTCACACCTGCAATTTTGCTACTGTTATGAATCCTAATGCAATATCTGTGTTTTCTGATGGTCTTGGGTCCCCCACAGGTTGAGAACCACGGCTGGAAGAACTGAAGCAGTCTGTGAGTCTCCCCAAACTCCAGCACCTTCCACCACAGAACCCAATGGGTATAAGAGTACTATTACAGTAAATAGAGTTCACTACTTTGGATCTTAATCTTTGTTCTCTCCATCATTACTGAGTCTGTGTAGAACAACTCGGCCTCCTTCTCTGCTTTATCTATGCAGCATATATATGATTCCTCTCTGTCTGTGTGTGGTGTGCGCATGTGAGCATGCGCATGTGTGCGTGCTTGCGTGCGTGTGTGTGCGTGTGCGTGTGTCTGTGTGTGTGTGTGTGCATGTGTGCTGGGACCTTCAGAGACCAGAAAAAGGCTTTGAATTCCCCTGGATCTGGAGTTACAGGCAACTATAAGCCCAGGGATGCTGGGAACTGAACTCAGATGCTTTGCTAGATCAGCATATACTCTCAACCATTGAGCCATCTCCCCAGCCCCCAGGATATGTATTTCAATTTCCTTATGACATTTGAAAAATTATTTTTGCTTATAATTGTTTACTTAAGTTCCATGCTTTTGATTTTTTAGCCTAAAGAGTCTAATGCTGATATTTCAGTGATGCTTATGATTATAGTGGCTCATAGTTTGAGCAGTGACACAAAAATCCCTCCATAAAATCGAATTTAACTCTCCTGGTTAAGTACTAAGTTTCAAGGAATGAACTAAAGAGGGGTTTCAGGGGCCACAGTAATGTGAGGATTGAGGTTGGCAGAGCTCTCTGTTTCCCAGACACAACTCCCCAGTCCCGTTCCTAGTATTGCAACTCAGCATCAATTATAGCTACCCCTCACTCCTTCCCACATCTCCTGTATCCCGCAAACCATTGCCTCTGAACCTCCCTCTCCATTCTTGTTTCTTTGTCCCAGCACCGCAAATGCAGCAGTCACACAGCCTGCTGACCCAAGGGCTGCTCCTCCCAGAGCAACAAGTAGGCTCAAGGCAGACCCACACTTCTCCTACTGCTCTTGAGATTCCCCACCCCGGTCTCATCCCCAGCTCTGTTAACAGAAAACCTGCTGTGGTCTCCCTTTCCTATCTGACCCCATCCCCAAGGGATCACAGACCTTCTCTTCCAACCTTCCTCTTCCCAGTATCCCTGCCTCTTACACCTGTAAGCATACCCTGGGAACACCCAGCTGAGCAAGCCAGTAAAACAGGCAACACAGGGTCATCACACTCTCTGGAAACTCAGAGAGTAAATAGGAAAAAAGTGGGAGGGGGAACACCCATTCAACAAAAAGAAATCCAGAAATCAGCTCCTGTAGTTAAAATCATCCCCAAACCAGATGCCAGTATAAAAACAAAATCAGTAATAGTCAAGGCAATATGTCTCCACCAGAACACAACAGGCTCTGAATATTTCAACATAGATGAAAAACAAGAAAATTACCTTAAAACCAGCTATATGAAAAAGATACAGGTCCTGAAAAGGAAATAAATAAATCCCTTAAAGAAAACCAAGGAAAGAAGAACAGCAGAAGGAAATGAATAAAACTGTTTCAGACCTGAGAATTTCCATAGAAACAATAAAGAAAGCACAAACTTCTACAGAGGCAAGCTTCACCAACAGAATACAAGAGATGGAAGAGAGAATCTTAGACATTGAAGATATGATAAAAGACAAGAACATATCAGTCAAAGAAAATGTTACATCTAAAAAATTCCTGACACAAAGCATCTGGGAAATCTGGGACACCATGAAAAGACCAAACCTAAGAATAACAGGGATAGATGCAGGAGAAGAAACCCAGCTCAAAGGCTCAGAAAATATTTTCAATAAAATCATAGAAGAAAATGTCTATCAAGGTACAAGAAGCATATAGAACACCAAACAGATTGGACCAGCAAAGAAAGGTCCCTCGCCACATAATTATCAAAACACTAAACATACAGAACAAAGAATATTAAAATCTGTAAGGGTAAAAGACCATGTAACATATAAAGGCCAACCTATTAGAATTACTCCTGACTTCTCAGTAGAAACTCTAAAAGTCAGAAGGGCCTGGACAGATTCTAAGAGACCACAGATGGCAGACTACTATACCCAGAAAAAAAATCCATCACCATAGAGAAAATAAGATATTCCATGATAAAGTCAAATTTAAACAATATCTATCTAAAACCCAGACCTGCAGAAGGTCCTAAAAGGAAAAATTCAACCTAAGGAGTGTCAGCAGAATTTATCACGAGCTATTGTGGGCCATGATATAATTATATCTTATAGAAATTGATAATTTAGATGCCAATCCACCAGAGAAATTATTCTCAGATGAAGAAACTCTGCTAGGAAGGGCCTGCAGGGCCACTGACTCTGAAACTATGCTTTCATCTGTAATTTCACCTGTGCAATAACAGCTATGTATCTCCCCATTACCATGCATTTTTCACATGATGTTTACATGTAATTTCATGACTATGTCTCAGTCTTATGGGCACACATAGATCTGTGGCTGGTCAGAAAGATGACTGTTTTTATTTTAGCTATATAATTTTGCTATATAGAAAATGTACTAGGACATGCTTCATAACTAGACCTATTTGTCCCATAATGTCTGTAGACACTTCAAATCCTGCTTGTTTCTTTTGTTAAGACTAACTGCACATAATTACCTTACTTTCACCTCAGAGAAAGTTCAAACTAGACTAAAACCTTTTTGTAAATAGATCACAACTTCAAAACTTTACAGCTGTGCACACAGTCTGAGTCGTAGCTGTCTAACCAACTGCTACAGAAAGCTCATGGAGAAAAGCATGCCAATACTTTGCTTGCAAGTCTACTGACAATAGACTTATGTCTCAAAGTTTGTCACTGGGCACTGTGCCTCCCCCTGTCTGGTCACAGTCTTACTGTGGTTGTAGCACAGAATTCTACCAGACTTTCAAAGAAGAGTTAATGCCAATACTCCTTAAAATATTCCACAAAATAGAAGCAGAAGGAACATTTCCCAGTTCATTTTATGAGGCCACAGTCACCCTGATACCTAAACTAAACTCAACAAAGAAAGAGTATTACAAACCAATTTCCCTTATGAACACAGATGCAAAAATTCTCAATATAATACTCATAAACCAAATCCAAGAACACATCAAAAAGATCATACACCATGATCAAGTAGGTTTCATCCCAGAGTTGCAGGTATGGTTTAATATACAAAAATCGGTAAATATAATGCACTATATGAACAAACTAAGAGAAAAAAGCCACACAATCATCTCATTAGATGTAGAAAAGGCCTTTGACACAATCCAACACACCCCTCATGCTAAAAGTCCTAGAAAGATTAGGGATACGAAAGACATTGCTAAACATAATAAAGGCAATTTACAGCAAATCAATATCCAACATCAAATAAAATGGAAAGAAATTCAAAACAATCCCACTAAAATCAGGAACAAGGCATACCATTCTTCATATCTACTCAATACAGTACCTGATGTTTTAGCTGGAGCAATAAGACAACTGAAAAAGAAAAAAGGATGCAAGTCAGGAAGAAGACAAAGTATCTTTATTTGCAGATGATATAATAATATATGTAAGTCACCCTAAAAAGTTTCACCAGGGAACCCATACAGCTGATAGATACTTTCAGCGAAGTGACAGGATAAAAGATTCTCAAAAACAAAACAAAACAAAAAACCAGTAGCACTCCTATATACAAATGACAAATGGTCTGAGAAAGTAATCAGGGAAACAACGCCCTTCATAACAGCTCCAAATAATATATCTTGGTGTAACTCTAACCAAGCAAGTGAAAGACTCATATGATAAACACTCAAGTCTTATGAAAGAAACAGAAGAAGATATCAGAAGATGGAAGGATCTCCCATGCTCACAGATGAGTAGAATAAACATAGTAAAGATGGGCAGTCTACGGAAAGCAATCTACAGATTCAATGCGATTCCCATGAAAACGCCAACACAATTTTTTACAGACCTTGAAAGAACAATACTTAATTTCATATGGAAAAACAAAAAACCTTAGGATGGCTAAAACAATCCTGAACACTAAAAGAACCGCTGGAAGTCCCACCATTCCCGATTTTAAGATGTTCTACAGAGCTGTAATAATAAAACCCACACGGTGTTGGTATAAAGACAGGCACATGTATCAACAGATCCAACTGAAGACCCAAACGTAAGCTCATATGCCTATGGACACCTGATTTTTGATAAAGAAGGCAGAAAAATGCAATGGGATAAAAAACATCTTTAACAAATGGTGCTGGCATAACTGGATGTCTGCATGCAGAAGAATAGACATCTATCACCCTGCACAAAACTCGAGTCCAAGTGGATCAAATACCTTGACGTAAAATCAGACACACTGGCCCTGACTGAAGGGAAAGCTCTGAGTGTATTAGCACAGGAAATAACTTCCTGAATAGAACAGCAGCAGCAACACATTAAGATCAACATTAATAAATGGGACCTCAGGAAACTGAGAAGCCACTGTAAGGCAAAGGACACCTTCAGCAGGACAAAGCTGCAGCCTAGAGAGCGGGGGGTGATTTTAACAACTCCACTTCCGGTAGAGAACTAATATCCACAACACATAAAATACTCAGGTAACTAGATATCAAAGAAACAAAAACTCAATTCAAAATGGGATACAGGTCTAAACAGAATTCTTAAACAGAAATCTCAACAAAGTGACAGTTCATGCTGGCGAGGAGAACACTCCTTTGCTGGCGGGAGTGCAAACTGATACAGCTGCTGTGGAAATCAGTGTGGTGGTTCCTCAGGAAGTTAGGAATAGATCTACCTCAAGACCCAGCTATACTACTTGGCATCTACCCAAAGAACATTCCATCCTACCCCAAAACACTTGCTTGACCATGTTCGCTGTGGCCTTATTCGAAATAATCAGAACCCGAAAACAACCTAGAAGTCCCACAACCAGAAGAATGGATGAAAATCATGTGATACTGTTACACAATGGAGCACTACTCAGCTGTTAAAAATGAAATCGTGAAAGCTGGGTGGTGGTGGCGCATGCCTTTAATTTGCAGGCAAATGGATGGAACTAGAAAAAAAATACTATCCTGAGTGAGGTAATCCAGGCCCAGGAGATAAATATGATATGTATTAGCTTATACTCAGGATGTGACCATAACAAAGCTACAATCTGTAGATCCAGAGAGGTTGTTGAAGGGGAAAAGTCTGGGGGGAGGATGTGGGGATCTCCCTGGGAGGGAGGAAATAAAATATATTTCATGGGTAGACTGGGAGCAGGTGTGAACACGGGGTCAGTGGGGGGAAGGTTGGAGGGAATCATCTCTGAATGTTGCTGTCAATAGCACGTATCCTGAACTTCTGTGCTTCTGCAAGATTCTGTTTCCCAGGGCCTCTGGGTACATACTGAACCCAGGAACCATCACTTCCCCAAATAGCTGGGCTATATAATTTGGGTAAGCACCCCCATACATTGTATTCCCAAATTCATTTACTTAGAAAGACAATTATTGTGCCAATTCTAATAGCAGTGAGGCTATGAATCAATCCAATGTCCATCAAACGACGAGTAGTCAAATACAGTGGAACGCACTATCAAAAGGAACGAAATACTCATCAATTCTGCAGCATGGATAAACTTCAGAGACACTGAGCCAAGTGAAAGGAGCCAGACTCAAAGGTACACATGGTGCATAGCTCCATTTACATGACGTACCCAAATAGGAAAGGCTGTAGGAAGGCTTTCTAGAGACAGAGCAGGGAGCTGGGGTGGGGATGGGGAGGGCCCTCACTGCAGACAGAGGACAGAGAGTTCTGTCAGTGTGGTGGAGGTGTTCTGACCCTGGGCTATGGTGGTCCTTGCACCACCCAGCAACTAATAAAAGTGACAAATTACACTTTTTAAATTCTTGGATTTTATGGTATATAGATGCTACCTGAATAAGGTCTTCAAAAAATATTTTATGTGTATGTGTACATGTCTTGTAAGCCCACGTGTATGCAAGTACCTACAAAGGTCAGAAGAGGGCACCAGATCTCCTGCAGATGTCTGTGAGCCATTTGCCATGAGGGTTGGTAATTGCTCTTGTCCTTTAAGTCAACTTTCTAGGTCCCTAAGACACACACCCATAAACCGAGCACTTGAAAGGTTCAGGCAGAATGGGTTCAAGGCTATCATGGCTACATAGCAAGTTCTAGGCCAGTCTGACAAAAATAAAAAATAAATAAAATCAAACAACAACTACAAAATCATTTCTTTGATAATATCTTTAACTGTACACACAAAAAGATTAATTTTGTGCAGTAATCTGTTGAGAGATTAATTTCTTCATTAACTAGAAATTCTTACTTTGGCCAGGCATGGTGGTGCACATCTTTATTCCCAGCACACAGATGTGGGTAGATCTCTGTGAGTTCAAGGGCAGCCTGGTCTGCAGAGGCAGTTCCAAGGCAGCCTCTGGAACCTGTTTTAAAAATTGAGGAAGGAAGGAGGGTAGAAGGAACAAAAGAAAGAAAGAAGAAAACAGAAAGAAAGAAGGCAATTAAAAAATTTTGGTTTCTAGACCAACTACTTGAAAATTAAGTGAGATATTAAGATTAAGGTGCTGTGGGGTTGGAAAGATGGCTCAGTGGTTGAGAACGCTCGCTGCTCTTCTAGAGAGTACTCGAGTTCATTTCTCAACACCTAAGTCAGTTCACAACTACCTACTGTAGCTCCAGGCACAGAGATCTGATGTCACACACACACACACACTGAATCTTTAAGAAAATTAAGATGCTTTGAAAACAGCTGACAGATTCCTTCGACTCAGTAGGGAATGGGAATTAGCTCATTCTGTCCCCCAGGTGGCGCTAGAACTCAAACTTGAGCAGCACCCTGGCCTTCTGAGTGCAGGCTTTGAACAACATCCTGGGTCCCTAAGAGTTTTTCAAAAGGAGGTTTCTGCCAGTCCTGTCTTAGCTCCAGAGCGTCCCCTGAACTAACCTTACCACGACAGTTAACTCCCGTCGTGGTCTTCTAGCCTCCCTCAACTTCTTTCTTCAATTTTTTGGAATTTTATTGACAAAACCTTCAAATTAAAGAGGTTCAGTTATCTGTGAACAAAATAAACATGGTAAAATCACACAAAATTGCTATGTTGTTGAAAAATGGATACAGATACGGTAGAAAAATACAGAGCAAAGACATGACACATACAAACTCAGGAGAGTGCTTTCAGCTATTTCAAATGTGCAAATTCTTTGATTTTTGAGTGATCCAAAGGGCACTTGATTATTCTCTAAATTACATACTTCAGAAAATTGTAAATATGATAGGTATCACAGTAAACATAAAATATTTAAGATTAGTTTCTCTGTCACTTACAACATAAATCATGCTAATTACATTTCTAAGAATATCTTTCCTTCAAGAGACTGCAGTCTCTACTTGTGTACCGGCCCGTTTGGGCCACCACTTCCCACTGGAGTTTCCTCTCTGTACAGTCCTTGGCGAATGATGGATCAGATCAATCAATCGCTCTGCAACCATCCCAGCAAGCAGTGGTTCAGTCAGATGTGAGAAGACATGGAGACTAGCCCTGACCCATTCAACCCAAGGCAGCTTGCTAGCTCCGTGGGACAGAGGCCTTTAACAACATAGATTTGGATCTCAGTCCCTGGAGCCAACTATTAAGAGACTAAAGTCCCTTCTCCAACCCCTACCCTGTCTTTCTCCAGGTGATGTCCAGGGCTGGGGCGACAAGCTCAGCTGGTAAAGTTTTTGCCATACCTGAGATCAATCGGCAGCACCCACGGAGCACAGGCTTGGAATCCCAGTGCTGGGGAGGCAGAGACAGGAGGATTCCTGAGGTTTGTGGCTCAGCCTGCCTATACTACTTAACAGGAAGTAGGCCAACGAGAGCTTCTGGCTCAACGACACAAGGTGGCCCGCTCCTGGGACCTAGACCTAGGACGACCTCTCAAACAGACACATAACTGTACACGCACACACATACACATTTTCCCAGTAATGTCCAATCTGAGTTGTGTAGAGCGCATTGAAATGTTCACCTAGGTACGCTGGAGCCATCAGTGGCGTGAGATGCAAGCTGGGGACAGCGTGCTCAAGGCGATGCGCTCTCCGGGAGGCCTAGAGCAAGTTTGAACTTGGAGGGGCCTGGTTTTTCTCTGGGACACATTTGGAATTTCTTTTTAAATATTGATATTTTTATTATTTTTAATCATATGTATATGCATGTGCCTCTGCATAGGCGACTGCAGTGCCTGGTGAAGTCAGAGACATCTGATCCCCTGTAGCTGGAGTTCGTGGTAGTTGTTGGACACAGACAGAGCCGGGCACTGAACTCTGGTTCTCTGCAAGAGCAGCAAGTGCTCCCAATCACTGAGCCATCTCTCTTGTCCCTGCACACTTTTTAACGACAAGGTCTCTTGTATCACAGAACCCTGGGCTGCCAAAACCCAGCTATATTGCTGGAGGTGACCTTGAACTTCTGATCCTCCTGCGTCTACCTCCTGAGAGCTAGGATTATAGATAATGGGCTACCACACCCTGATGGGGTGCAGGCACTGAACCCAAGGATTTGTGCATATTAGGGAAGCACTCTGACAACTGAATCACACCCCAGCTCTGGGTATCTGTGGAGTTACAGCTTTAATGCCCTCAGCTCCTGAGTGCGTAAGTGGGGGTGAGAGAATCATCTCAAATCACTTGTCAAATGTCTAACAAATAGACCCAATTACAGAAGCATTGGCCACATTGGGGACAAAATGCTGTTGTGGTGTCCTTGCTCCCTCACAAAGTCAGCTTTGGTACTGAAGCTACTGAAGTCAGAGCCCTGTGCAGACTAACCCCCAGCTCAACCCCTGAGCTGGATCTCAACACTGCCAGCGAGTTTTACATGAGAGAGCGCCTGTGTACAGGGTGCTGACAGGGGCTTCTAATGTTATGCTCAGGGTTTCAGTGCAGCCCCTCTCTATCCCTCTATAAGGAGCACATAGCTTGCCTTTTTGTCCTTCACTCAATGGGTTTTCAAAGTGTTGGCTCTAGAAAGAGAGCCAAGAGTCCACAGCACACGGCACATGGGCTTGGCTGAGCTGTAGGGACACGCTGTGTCTTTATCTGCTACCCTGACCTCCTGCACAGCCACTTCACTGTCTCCATGGGTAACTGGCAGCTTTTTCCAGGAGTTAAGTATCTTGAAATGAGGACTACTAAAGCCCTATGGGAAGACAGGCTGGGAATCACGCAAATCCACTATTGGGTCGCTGGTGAGAGTACTTCCCTACAAGTAGAGAGCTTGAAAAACTGCCCAGTCCTCCTGGAGCCCGCTCGGCGGTGGAAACAAATCAGCTCTGAAAAATACAATGCCACCGTTGCTCTAAAAAAGTGGTATTTAAGCAGCATGGGAGTAGCCTACGAGAAATTAATGCAAAATCAATTCGGGCCCATAATTTACATCTGTTGCCTGGCTCAGAACAGCTCTCTTCCATAACTGGAAATCTATGGGCCTAATTCTGGGCTGACTGGAAGGAGGGCTATGTCTTCCAGCATGTAGCTAAGCAATCTGTCACCAGGAGGGAAAGCTTGTAACCAACCCCCAGCCATAGGAAGCTGGACTCTAGCATTAAAAAAAGGAAGACAGAAATATGGAAAACCAGAAAGAAGAAGGTAGGAGAGAGAGAGAGAAAGAGAGAGAGAGAGAGAGAGAGAGAGAGAGAGAGAGAGAGAGAGAGGAACACCTAAAACCCATATGCAAGGACTTATGCTTGTTTGCAGGTCTAGTGCCTAAGCCTGCCCTCTACCCCAGCCTGCAGGCTCCCCACCTGAGCACAGTGCCTAGAAACCTTGAGTTGCTCCATGCTGAAGGTCAGAGGTTCTCGCCCCTAGAAACACAGCCCTGTGGCTCCTGAACTGAAACTTGACCTCCCACCAAGTCACTGGACCCACACTGACTTGCACTGGGCCTTTCTGTTTCTCTTCAGTATTCTGGGCACAATGTGGATTTGTTTGGTTTCTTGTTATTGTTTTTTTAAGATTTTACTTTTATGTATTTTTGTGTGTGGGTTTCGTTTGTAGGGCAGGTCCCCTGGAGCTGAAGTTACAGTTGGTTGTGAACCATCCAATGTGGGTGCTTAGAACCAAACTTAGGTCCTTGGCAAGAATGTCAAAATGGTGCAGAGGAGAGGAGCAAGGAGAGGGGTCTGGTGCCCAGCAGGTTTTGCCTTTGCCTTCCACTCTGAAAGCAGTGGGGTGAGCACGAAAGCTGTGGGGTGAAAGGATGAACAGACAGGGTTACTGATGAAGGCGATTGCCTCGTGGAGACAACAGAGGCTTCACACTGCATGGCTGTCTTCCAGCATCTGTACGTGTACCCGGCGATGAAATCCAAGGTGAGGATTCTGACCTCACTCAAGGCAATGCTTTCCTAAAAATGGGTTAAGACAGCAAGTCAGTAAATGGGTGTGGAAGGAACACAGGCTAGCCCTCTGTAGTTGCCATATAATACCAGGAAAATCAGCGTCTCCTCTTGGGGTTCATAGTCTCATTAATAAAAGAGTTTAAGAATGAACTCAGACACCTGAAGATAGGCTACTTATGAAAGTTTAGAAGAAAAGTCCCAAAGCAGGTGACCTGTGAGTTTCAGCAGCCAAATGGAGGAGGGACAGAGTAGAAAAAAAGCAGGAAAGAAAAATGCCATTTGAGTTAAACCAGCTTGGAAGTTGCCACATGGTGGGAAGAAAGACTTCAGAAAGAAAGAATAAAGAAGCCCAAAGTTCCAGAGAAAACACAGCTAGGCTATGGTCGTATCAAAAAGAAGGAGACAGAAAAGAAAAAAAGAGGGAAGTTTACCTGAGTTGGGACGAGAAAAAACGGATACACTGGGTGGTCGTGGCATGTTAGGAATTGTGGACCCTCAGACCCTGAATCTTCTACGACCCCCTTGCCTGCCAGAATAAGCAGCTTATTTTCCTGTGCTTGAAGCTGATTCAGGTTAGGTAGTACAGACCACGGACATCCACGTGACCTTCAGTGGTAACGCCTATTCTGGACATCAATATGGCCTTCTGCAGGAGCGCAGACCACGGACATCCACATGACCTTCAGTGATAACGCCTATTCTGGA
>JABTXL010006032.1:1152113-1177904 GCA_025134845.1 Neodon shergylaensis
AGACCACGGACATCCACATGACCTTCAGTGATAACGCCTATTCTGGACATCAACATGGCCTCCTGCAGGAGCACAGACTGTTGTAATAAGGAGCGCGGGGCTACGTCCCCAGCACCCCGGCCGCCTGGCTGGCTTATGCCCCGAAATAACAACACACAAATTGTATTCATTTAAACACTGCTTGCCCATTATATCCAGCCTCTTCTCGGCTAACTCTCGCACCTGGACTAGCCCATTTCTAATAGTATGTGTAAGCACCCCAAGGTGCGCTTACCGGGAAGATTCTAGCCTACGTCCATCCTGGGTCGGAGCTTCCTGGGAGAGAGGAGCCTGGCGTCTCTGCTCCAGAGAGCAGAGCTGTCAAGTCTACCCAGAAGAGCTGAGCATGGCGTCTCTGAGCTCACTTCCTCTTCCTCCCAGCATTATGTTCTGTTTACTCCTCCCACCTATGTTTTAACCTATCAGGGCAAGCAGTTTCTTTATTTAATTAACCAATGACCTTCCTCCATCAACAGACCACAGACTTCCACATGACCTTCAGTGGTAACGCCTATTCTGGACATTAACATGGCCTCCTGCGGGAGTGCAGACCATGGACATCCACATGGCCTCCAGTGAAATGTTCCACCAGCTTCTAAAACAGCTAACACTTGTTCCCTTGAAGATGGAGGAATGAAGGAGTTTAGGAGGGGAAAGTTGATGAAGTTGTTTGTCTTCTTCTAAAGGTCAGATCCTAAATTCATGTTTCCCTCCCTGACTCATCTTAAGGCCTGAGGCAAATCACATATTTCTTGTCTACTTTTCTTTACCAAAAAAAAAAAAATTATCTTATTTCATGATCTCCCACCTGCCTTTCAGAGCTCGCTATTTTGAGACTATCCTCCAAATATTCCATGTCCCCCTTTGCTGGGAGCATTACTCCCTTCTAGAACCAGGGAATGGGTGCCGTGTTCCCCAAACGCTTCCAGCAGAGAACAGTGCCACAGCTCAGTGGGTCTTGGGCCACCTGATTTCTGTTCCCTGGGGGTTGTTGGCAATGTCTAGACATTTTTGGGTCATGGAATCACCCAAAGAGGAAGTATAATGACAGAAGGGAGGGGTGTTGCCAAACACCACCACGTATAGGACAGTGCCTGCCACAGTAAACAGTCATCTGGCGTAACCAACCACTTCCCTTCTCAGCTGAGGAGTGGAGCTCACTCTTTCTACTAACCTATGGCAAGCTTTGACTTGATGGGCCCAGAGCCCGAAGACCTCCATGTGCTGCGCGTTTCCCTCAAGGATCTCCCCAGCACTCCTCTGTAGCAAGCTGAGCTGAAGGGCATCTGCTCCCAAGCTCTTTCCTCAGGGCGGGAATTGGCGGGATCATCAGGGCCTTTTTTGTCATCAAGTTCCCACGACACCGGCTCAACCTGAGATGGTTCTCTCTTCAGGATTGCCTGCCAAGTCTGCCTTCTGCTTCTTGTCTGGGGAAGATGGAGCACCAGACTTATCTGCTTAGAGAAAAATGCTTACTTGCTGGTTTCTTCACTGGGGACAAGCCACAGAGAGTTGCACTGGGAAAATCCTCTGAGCTTGCATCCTCACAATGGCCAGACTCAAAAACCCACAGAGACAGCTGTGCTAATGGGTGAAGGTGAGAGGCAGAAGTCCAAAGAAAAGCTTCCCTTCCTCCTATGGACTCCTCCTCCCTCTGTGCCCAGGGTCCATTTGCTCCCCTCTTCCCCACACTCTCCCCATGGGCAGAAAACTCCCTGAAAATGAATTTTTCCATGTTCTTTGGGGAAGGACTGTGGTGACCTATAGAAAGACATTGCTGGGACCAAAGCTTTGAGCACCCCTGGGGTCTTTGGTGTCCCCAAGGGGCTGACAGACCAGATAGTGACTCAGAGGTGACCACTTGGCTGCCTCAGGATGGGTTGGTATGGGGGGCGGGGACCAAGTTCCCTATGTGCTGCTCAATATTGCTTGTCGGGGCTCAGGATCCCCTGGTATTTCGTTGTTTATTCATTTTCTTGGACAGAGATGTAGCCTGCCCGGTCAGATTGTCTATGTAGCTGAGAATGACCTTGAACTCCTGATGTTCCCGAGTGCTAATCTCGTAGGCATGTGACACCTTGTTCTGTCTCTGCAAGGCTGTTAGTGAAAACCAGGGCCTCGTGAATACAAGGCAAGCACTCTCCTAGTCAGCCACATTGCCAGCCCCATATGGCACGCTGTTACCATAACTGAACAACATAAGACAGTAGAAGGAAAAAAAATCCAAAAAGCAAACCAAACCAAACAGAAAATAGGAATGATGAAATCTCTCTGTGTGTTTTATTCATTAGTTTAGTTGAAGGCAGCATCTCACATAGCCCAGGCTGTCTTGAATTCACTTGCGTAGCTGATGATTGACCATGAACTTCTGATTCTCCTGCCTCCAACTCCCTGATGTTGGCATTACGGGTCCTTCCATCTCCTTGCCTTATTTTCTATCACATAAAGGTTCTCATGGTTACAATATCCATGTCTTAGGTTTATATTTCATCTTACGTTCATCTGGCATACAGTCTGTGGTTTTCCATGTTTGACCCGCAGAACCCTGTGATGTGGTCAATGTTATCCCAATTTTAACATAAAATAACATATAAAGAATAATAAACACAACCTAGAATAATCAAAGACTTCAAGGAATTAAATCAGTAGTGCAAGAGGCCGAGCCAGGATCTGGTCCCGACTGTAGCTGTGATTATATAGTTACATCATAACACTTCCTTCACGGTGTTTTGTGTTCAGCAAATAACTGAGCCTTCTGCCCCAAACATCTCTGATAATGTCAGTTCGAAGAACAAGAAAGGCATCCTCCGATTCAGTTGCTTCCTCTACTGTTCTCACAGCTACGAAGGTAATTCTCAAAGACTGGACTAGAGGAACTCCAGGTTCTGTTCCCAGAACAGCCGCACCATCATTCTTTAGAGCAACGGTTCTCAGCCTGTGCTCACAACCCCTTTGGGATGAAATGACCTTTTCACAGGGTTGCCTAACACCACCAGAAAACACAGATACTTACATTATGATTCACAACTGAAGTAAAATTACAGTTAGAAACAGCAACAAAATTATGTTATGGTTGGGGGTCACCACAACATGAGGTACTACTGTATTAAAGGGTCACAGACTAGGAAGGTTGAGAACCACTGTCTTAGACATTCATTGGATCCCAGTTTTTCTTTCCCCTTCTCCTCCCTCACCCTTCTGAGACAAGGTCTTATGTAGCGCAGGATGGCCTGAAACTCGTGTATAGTCGGGAATGACCTTAAATTTGGTTTCTGGTGTCTTCCTTCCAAGTGCTGTGGTTACAGGCATGCACTACCACATGCAATTTACTCAGTACTGGAGGTAGAACCAGGGCTCCCAGTACACTGGGCAGGTCCCGCGAGCTACTCTGTGAGCTACCTTTCCACTCGGAAATTCAGTTTCTTAAACCATCACGGCCACCAGGTTAACTCTTGAGAATCGCTGACCTGGGATTGCCATTGCTACGTTGCCCTAAGTGTGAGGTGGGGAGGAGAGCAGTAGAGGAAGCAATAATTAGAACCAGAGCAATCCACAGGACACTTGTCTTCTTCTTTGAACTGATGCTATCTGAGATGCCTGGGAAAAAGGCCAGTTCTTGACTGCAGACATGGCAGTGTGAAGGACAGGACCACCCTGACATCTAACTAGCCGCGAGACCGAGTATCTCACCCTGTCTTTCAGTTGACCTGTCTCTGTCCTGCCTGCACTGTGCCAGGCCTTCCTTCCCCACGCTCCTCTGCCACCCGTCACCCTCTGATGCCACATTAACTCTGCTCTGGTGTTGTTGTGCAGCTTCTGGAATAAAACCTAGCTTCTTAGTCTGACATTCAAGGACCCTGAAAATATCGCACCCTAATTTTTTTATTCTCTCTCTCTCTCTCTCTCTCTCTCTCTCTCTCTCTCTCTCTCTCTCAGGGTGGCTTGGAATTCCTTCTGCAGCTGAGGGTGACCTTGACCTTCTGAAGCCTCTACCTTTCGGGTGCTGTGATTACGGTCTTAACTACCATGTCCAGTTGGTGCTGGGGGTTGGAGCCAGGACTCCATGTATGCTGGGCAAACATTCAATCACCTGAGCTCCAACCCACCCAGAGCCTCTTTCTTCTTCTTAACTTTAAGCACCTGACACTAAACCATGCCGTTCACCGTAGATTTTGTTTATGTAGTTCTGACTAGAATCGCTTCCTGCCACTTCCTCCACATTTACAAAATCTGGCTTCCATGTCTTCTGCTCCGGGACTCTCTAACTACTGAGTTCTTCCCAGGGTTTGTCTTTAATTCCATGCTTGATCATGAACACGTTTTCTTCTAGACAAGGGGAAGACAGATAACCGTCTTTTTCCATATTGCATTTTCTATGGGGCTCCACACTATGGTGAAGCTCGACACATGGTCGGTGTGTGTGTGTGTGTGTGTTAGTACGTGTTTGTGAATGTGCTCATATGTATGCGTGTGTGACTGTAGAGGCCAGAGGTTGAGTTTGGGTGTCTCCTCAGTTACTCACTGCCTTCATTTTTGAGACAGGGTGTCTCACTGAAGCTGGAGCTGACTTCTTTAGGCAGACTGGCTGGTCCAAAACACAAGAGATCCCCTGTCTCCTCCACCTCTCCAGTGCTGAAATTTCAGGCATGTGTTTTCACAGGGCGCTGGGGATCTGAACTCAGATCCTCATATTTGCAAACAAGCATTTTACTGAGCTTTTCCTTAGCCCTAATACATAGTTGTCTAATTAATGCACACACGAATGTTGTGAACACACACACACACAAACACAAACTGGAAAGAATTTCCATCTCTTGTTTTCCTAAAAGTTCCCATCAAAATTAATGATACTGTTTTTCTAACAAATTGCTGTCTATTCAATTCCGCTCAAAATCCGCTCAAAATGAGGCCAGCGCTATAACACAAAGTTACCAGTGTGAGGGGATCAGCAGAACCCGATAACTGTTCCCAGTGTCTGCAGCTTCGGTAACAATACAGAAGGAACTCTCAGAATGTGCTGCCAGTCTCTGCGTAGAGCCAGCCCAGCCCTAGCTGTTGCTCGTGCCAAGTGAACTTAAAGCAGAACAAACTCTCCAGGGATCACTCACTGGAGCCTTGACAGTCACTAGTTAAAATTGCTGGGCTGGCTTGCATCCAAAGATGGGGGGGGAGAGAGAGAGAGAGAGAGAGAGAGAGAGAGAGAGAGAGAGAGAGAGAGAGAGAGAGAGCGCTTCTTCTCAGACAAAGACAGCGATGTAATTAATGAAATCCTTTCTGTTCCATCTCCACGTTGTCATTCACCAGACTTGCCTCACAAGGCCTAAAAGAGGAGTGAAGGACACTGTCAGCCTTCAGCCATCAGACACTGAGCGAGCACAAAGCAAAGTGGAGACCTGAGTTTCCCTTTCAGCAGGGAGTCAGTTGCCATGGTGAGATAGAAGCCTTCCCCAGACTTCAAGAGCAGAGTGGTTCTGATTGGTTCCCGCAGGCCGGGCGCTCCAGGATTAGAGCTGCTCTCCCTCCAGTCACCGGCTCCTGGCTTCCAGCGCGGGCAGGCTGGGCTGTGCCTCCTTGGCCTCAACAGTTGTCTTCCTGGGAGAAATCCGCGCCCTCCCAGCACTTCCGCTTCCTGTTTACCTCCAGTGGGGGCAGAGGGAAGAATGTGGAAATGGCGTAGCACCCCTGCATCGCTGCTGGGCGCCTCTGCCCTTGCCACCGGAGCAGGACTCCTTCACCACCAATGAGTAGGGCAGCTTCCTGGTGTTCTCAGTCCCGGATTTGGCTTTCATGTCTCTGGGCGAGCTTCCTCCTTTCTCAGCTTATTTTCTGTACATAAAGTTTCTCATAAGAAACACATGTATTTCCTACATCCTTATTCCATCCATGTACACACAAAAGCTTTTCTTTTTAAGGGTCTGTTGTTTTGTTTGTTTGCCTCAGGAGTGGTGATCGAACCCAGGGCTGTAGGCATGCTATGCAACACTATGACTTACCTAAATACTTATCCACAAATATGAGTGAAAAAGCACTGAAATAATAAATGCTAATAATATTAATAGTGCTTACTCTGGCAAGTGGCTAGTTTTATTCCTTATTCCTTCACACATCCCTGAAAATATCTGCATTTTCTATGTTATTTGTCTTGCTAATAAGAAAAGAAACCAAAACATAGTGTCAAATTTCTAAATAGGTCAGTCTCAGGAGTGGATCACTGGGGACATGAAGTTTGAAATATATCGGTAAGGAATATAGATTGGTGCATCTAGGCCTCCAGGTTAAAAGCATGGTGCAATATTGGAAGGTGAGCAAAGCTGCTGAGACAGGCATGAATCTCAGTAACACGTGAGAACTGAGATCACAGGGGAGGAGCGGCAGTGGCCCCTGATCTAAGATCATAGGGGAAGGGTGTCAGTGGCCCTTGTTCTGAGAATTAGGAGAACCATCCCAGGAGCTAGTAAGCAGTCATGTGCTTTTCCTGTGTTTTTCTTCCCAGGAGGAGTGAGCTAGATACCTTCTTCGGGGAACTGGTCTAAAATGGCCACACCTCTATCTCTTTAGCCACAAGCACCACCCTCTGCACCCGCCATGCATATGTAGTACAATACACTCTGCTTCCCCACACTCCCAACTCCTGAAAGCCAGGCCTGGTGTTTGTCAGGTTCACATGAAACTCAGATGAAAGGCTGAGATGCCTGTATCATAGTAATCCTGCCTGGCCTGCCTACTGCCTACCCTAAGCCTCTCCAGCCCAGTGCCTCTGCTTCCTATAAAACCCCTGCCAATTTCAGCCCTTGAGCTCTCTTGGTTCGAGGCCCAGTTCAATCCAAAGTCTTCCAGATGCCTCTGGCTCTACTCTCTCCTCATCTCTACAATAAATTCACCCTCTCAACCATACCTTGGAGTGGCCATGTCCTCGTTTCATTCAGCGTTGAGCCCTTGTAATTCCAAAACTGAGGAGACAGAGGCAGGAGGATGATGAGTTTGAAGCCAGTTCAAGCTACATAGAGAGATCCTATTTGAAAAAACAAATAAAATCTCTACATGTAGCTGAGTGGTAGAGGGCTTGCCTAGCATGCATGGTTCACTGGGCTTGAGAACCCCAGCAGTGAGAAAGAAGGAAGAAAAGAGAGAAAAATACAAGGGAAGGGGGAAAGAAAAAAAGAAGGGAAGGAAGCATTCCACCATACAGGCTATAGGAAACGCCAAACACTTGCAAAAGTCCTCATTCTTTACACTGAAGACCTCTGGAATCCACAACCCCATCACGAAGAGGCCTACCCCAACCCCCCTTGAGCGTCAGAACAGTGAAGGGTTAGCCACACCTGTGGGGAGCAGTGAAAGGAGTCATCGGGTCCCACAGCCCTAAAAGAAATGGTAGAATATACTCCCCAGAATCAGGCCACTTTAGACCATACAAATTCTTCATAATGAAGTTGTCCCACTCTAAATATAAACTCCCTTCTTAAAAAATCTCCAAGTCAAACTTTGATACAGTGTATTAAAAACAAATGGATCTCTAGGGACAGGGACTGGTCAATTTTACAGTCCTGCATCTAACTTCAGTGGGCGGCCAAAGTTGCAATCCACTGCCGTCGATGCTCAGTAAACACTGTTACGTGCTAGCATTGTGTTCTCAGCACATCACATTGTGAGACTGGACCATAACACCCGTTAACCTCAGAAACAAGCTCTTCTTAAGAGTCTGTAAAATTCAAAGTAAATTTACTTTCTACTTAAACCAGCTAGTCATTTTTAAAATTACACGTAAGGACGTTGGCTGATATAAAGTGTAGCATCTCTGATGCTGAGCCCAAAGTTCTATTCTCTGGCCTTGGCTTACCAACTTCTTTAATAATGTTTGACATCGTTGATCTATTACTTCTTTCCTAAGGCTTGTCTAGACATTTGGCTTTTGTCTCCATTCCAAAACTCAAGTCACCAATCATTCCCTCAGTCCCTTTCTCATTCCTCCTTCCATGGTGTCAAATCTTCCCAGTTCAGGACGCTCTCATTTCATCCTGGGATTGAAGCTGATCTATCTTGAGTGCACATCTCTCTCTCTGACACCATCTCCATATCTGGCATCTCGGCAGACACACCATCTCTACGCGGCACCTCGTGTGTATTAGTCAGACTTTCCCTCCCTGACAAACACCTGAGCAAAACACCTGCAGGGAGGAAAGGCTTGTTTTGCACACAGAGGTTTCGTTCCATCATAGCAGGGAGGGTGGGACAAGGCAGAGCCACTGACATCTTAGTGTTTAGGAGGGAGAGAGAGAAGTTCTTGCAAATCCCCCTCAAAGGGATAGTCTGAAGGCAACCCCAAATTCATAGATGTTGCCAGGCCTCCCCAGGCTTTCCTTTTAAATTTGAGTGGAAGCCTAAATGATTCTGTAAGTTCTACATTGCCTGTGTTCCAAGATCAGCATCACATGGATGCAGCTGAGATCTGTGCAGAGATCTGGGAGTGCCTGGGAGTTTAAGCCATGTGTGGAGACTAGCCAGTGGCTAGTGTAAGAAGATGAAAGCTAGCGCTCCTGCCTTGAGGTAATCGAGACTGGCTCGTGAAAATCTGACTTGTGGTTTTATTCCAGAGCAATGTGTTTATTGGTATTTATCTGAATTAGCATCCTTGCAAACTGTTGTGCCTTGTGGTCCTGGATCTCAGTTGTCTTACTGAGCGTTGATTATTTAGTTACTCAGCATCTCCTCTTAGAGTCCTCAGCTAAAACCTTCGACTTCCCAACCCCTAAGAACCTAACCGTTGTCTGGCTGTGGCATAGACCTCTGAAGCCACAAATATTGCTGGGTGACTCCTCTTTCTGGACTGCCTTTGTCCTGGAGGTTCTGGGAGCGATATTCTGCCTCCTTCTTTTTTTGGACTAGCGATATCAGCTGTCCATCAGTACTGTTGCTTGGATCTCTTAGCCTTAACAATCTATCCCAAGGGTTTAATGGGTGAGAAGTAAGGAAAGCCTGTGGGAATGTCCCCACAGGCTCACGTGTTTGAACACTTGGTCCTCAACCAGCGGCCTTGGTTTGGAAGGTGGGGTCTTGTCGGAGGAAGGACTGAGTAAACCTTGAGGTTTTATAGTCTGGCTCCACTCAGCTTCTTTCTGACTGCAGATGACATATGGCCAGCTAACTGTTAAACAGAAGCCTTCTCTCTTGAGCTGTTTCTTTTTTAAAGATTTATTTGTTTGTTTATTATGTATGCATTGTTCTGCCTGCAGGTATGCCTGCACGCCAGAAGAGGGCACCAGATCTTATTATAGATGGTTGTGAGTCTCCATGTGGTTGCTGGGAATTGAACTCAGGACCTCTGGAAGAGCAACTTGTATACTTAACCTCTGAGGCATTCACACTATTTTTATCTGGATATTTTACCACAACAACAGAAACGAAACTATTATGGGAAGGCAGGTGAAGGGGGCGGCCATAGTATTCCTGCCTGGCTTGGGCATGGGCTCATAGCAGGGCATGTTTGTGGCCTTTGCTTAAATGAATGGAATTCAACAGAGCAGCTCAGGCTGAAGGTTGCTAAGGGCTCACACTCGGCTCAAGGATGTACACTTGGTGGCACAATCGACTTTTAATTTGAAAGTTTTATTGCAGTGTGAGGCCTAAGACACTAAAGCAAGTATTTCTTGGTGGTTGCTAAGAAGGTAAGCGACAGAAAGCATTTGATTTGTGCACTCGGGTTGGTGAGAATAAGTACAGGAATGTTCTCGGGCTGCACTGCTAGAGATCTAATCTCAAAGCGTATGTAATAGGATTAGAATATCCCTATCTCCAGCTTCAGTTTGTGTGTGCCTTCGCCTTGTAACAGCATGCAGAGCTATCACTAGCTGCACTCTAGTTGATTAAAACTTGGTGGTGCTGACAATGGGATCTGGTAAAAATTCTTTTACCTATATTTCAACAGAGCTCTTAAGCCTTTGTGGCCCGGAACGTATGTCCGGCTACCAAATCCTTAGCTGCAGGCAAATCCTTGTTTTCCCGCATGCTGGATGAGCTCAGGGCTAAGGGTTTGAAGCTGTCATCTGTCTGGGATGTTTGAGCGTGCTTTCTAATTGAGCACGGATCCCCAGATGCTGCGGCTTTCATTGTCTCTCCCTCTTTGTCTTGCTCTAAACAGCCGAAATGCTCCACCATTCCTCCATGAAGATAGTGCTACTGATGTATACGCTAATAGATACCCTGAAGACAGCTCTGTGTGTGTGTGTGTGTATGTGTGTGTGTTCTCATGGATGTGCATCTATCTATAGCTAATCCAGAGAGCAACCTCTGCTGCTGGTCAGCAGACACTGTTCTACTTGCTTTTTGTTTATTTGTTTTTAGAATATTTTAAAAGGTTTATTGACATGTATTTTTCATTTATGCGTATGTATATAGACGGGTGAATGTATGCATGCCACATTGCAGTGATCACAAGGCCAGAAAAGGGCCCTGGATCTGAGCCGACGTCACATGCAATTGTGAGCTGGCTGGCATGGGTGCTGGGACCCAAACTCTGGTCCTCTAGAAGAGCAAGCAGTGTTTATAGTTGCTAAACCATTTCTTATTCTCACTGGCCTGAAATTCATTAAGTAGGCTAAACTGGCTGGCCAGTGAGCCCCAGGAATTCGCTCTGCCTGTCTTTGTCTCCCTAGCACAAGAATTACAAGCATGTGGCCCTGTGCTCAGGTTCTTTTTATGTAGATTCTGGGATCCACTACAATCAACAACAACAAAAAAATCTACAAAATCTACAAAACCAAATTTAGGTCTTCACCCTTGCAAGGTAAGCACTGTACTGATTGAGCTGTCCCCCCAGCTCATTAGAGAGCTGCATAGGAGATAGTTTAGGGGTCTCTGTGCCCCGAGTCTGTCCAGGTTAGAGTAAGATGTGGATAGACAGGCTGCTCTTCCAGCTGACAGAATTCCTCACCCAGTCTTCTGCTTGGAGAGGAATATAACAGGAGAAATGAGCTCTGGGTATTTGCTCTTGTATTACTACTTTTCTGTTGCTGTGATACAATGTCATGACCAAAGCAACTTGTGAAAGGAAGGCTTACTTTGGCTTTACAGTTCCGGAGGGATAAGTGTCCATCACCATCACAGTGGAGGAGGTGAGCAGCAGGTGGACACAAAGGCTCCCATCTGATCCCCAAACAGGAAGCAGAGTGACCTCATTAAGACAGTCTTTTGAAACCTCAAAGCCTGACCCCAGTGATGTACTTTCTCCAGCAAGGCCATACCGCTAAAGTCTCCCCAAGAGCCACCCACTAAGAACCTAGTATCCAAGTGCACAGACTGGGAATATCTCATTCATACACTGCATCTCTCGTTGACATACACTCTGACTGCACGGTGCTGCTACGTCTGCTTAAAACTTGAGCATGCTTAGTGTGTATTTTCTTTTAAGAATGAAGATACATAACAGTTTCGTCTTTCTCAGCATAGAACCTCCTCCCATAGGAACTCCTTATCAACACAGGGCAAACCTTGAGGTAAGGGTAACACATTGCAGCTTTTTCCAAGAACATTTTAAAACCTAGCAAATCTCAGTCCATGACTGGATGACAAAAGAGTTTCTTTTCCTAAGTATTATTATTAATGGTGAATCTGGACAGCCATCACATGTTAATCATACACGGCCAGGAATCTTAGATTTTATTTGCATGGCCCTCTACTGTTTGGCACTATCAAATGTCCTCTCTCAAATATGTATAAATCTATAGTGACCTGGACAAATGCTTCCACCTCCCTATGCCACTGAGTTTTATTACAAGCAAACCGAATGCCACGGGCTTGTCTGTCTCTAGAGTGACAGCATCATGTGCTGAAAAGGAAAGCTGACCTCAGAGCTGAGCCCAGGATGACCTCACCAGCATGGTGACAGCTGTAATGACAGAAGAGGGGAGGCTCTGGAAATGAGAGGATGGGATATTTGGGTGGTATCTTAGTCACTGTTCTACTGCTGTGAAGAGATGTCATAACTGGGGCAGCTCTTATAAAGGAAAACGCTGAATTGGGGGCTTACTTATAGTTTCGGAGGCTCAGTTCATTATGACCGTGGCAGGGAGCATGATGGCCTACTACAGGTAGATGTACTGCTGGAAATGCAGCCAAGAGCTACATCCTGACCTGCAGGCAGAGAGAGAGGGAGACTGAGGCCAGCTTGCGTGTTTGAAGCCCACCCTCAGTGACATATTCCTTCAACAAGGTCACGCTTCCTAGCCCTTCTCAAATAGTGCCGC
This sequence comes from Neodon shergylaensis, assembly GCA_025134845.1. Taxonomy (NCBI): domain Eukaryota; kingdom Metazoa; phylum Chordata; class Mammalia; order Rodentia; family Cricetidae; genus Neodon; species Neodon shergylaensis. The sequence goes on from JABTXL010006032.1 coordinate 1,164,395, forward strand.
TCCTTGATGACTAAGCATTCAGATATATGAGCCTATGGGGGCATTCTCAACCAAACCAGCACAGGTGGAGAGTCTAGGAGTGAATTTGTTCTTTGTGCTCCACGGAGGGCTGGCCTACTTTATTACTGGAGGAAAAGGAACTAATTGAGAATGAAGAGGCACCAAGGGCTGGTGGCATATGGCTATGATCCCAGCACTCAAGCTGGGATAGACGGATAGCCACTCGTTAGAGGCCAGTCTTTTCTACATAGCCTCTTCTGAATCAGCCAAGGGCCAAACAACAGTGGGGCTGGAGAGGTGACTCAGCAATTCAGGGCACTTCTTGTTCTTGCAAAGGATAAGAGTTTGATTTCCAGCATCCACACTGAGTGGCTCACAAATGCCTGCAACTTCAGCTTCAGGGGATTGCAACACTCTCTTCTAACCTTTGAGGGAACTAGCCCTCATGTTGAATGTGTACATACAAACATGCAATAATAATAATAAAATAAACATTTTTGGTTTTGTTTTGTTCTTCAAGACCGAGTTATTCTGTATAGCCCTGGCTGTCCTGGAACTCACTATGTAGATCAGACTGGTCTTGAACTTAGATCTTAGATCTTGAACCAGTCTTAGAGCTGTCTACCTCTGAGGATCACTAAAGGTGTGTGGGCCCTCATGCCTGTTTAAAAATAAATTTTAAAGGAATAGCAAATGAAAGAAAAAATGGGAGTGGGAGAGGGGATGGGAAGGAAAAAGAAAGAAAGGAGGAGGAGGAGGAGGAAGGAGGTTAGGGAGGCAAGGAGGAAAAGGGGAGGAAGGGAGTTAGGGAGAACAGAAGGAAGGAAGGGAGTGAAGAAAAGGAAGAAAAGGAAGCAGGAGGGAAGGAAGGAGTGAAAGAAGGGAGAGAGGGAAGGGACGGATAAAGGGAAGGAAGGAAGGAAAAAAGGGAATGAAGGAAGGGAGGAAGGAGAGTGGTTGTTAAATTACTTTTTATGTTGCTCATTGAATCATCTTCGTTTCATAGGTGAAAACTCTACAGTTGAGCAGAGCCTTCTGGGATGGACCTTAATGTAGACTATGCTTCTCTGTTTGGTTAGCAGATCCTTAAGGACACTCATCAGCTTGGGTCATGTTTAAAAGAAATAAGCTGTATTTCATACACATGTGTATTATCAGACACAGGAGAAAATTCTAGCTGTCAGGCAGCCAAAGCTTTTGAAAAAGGAAGCTTTTGAAAAAAGAAGCTGTTTTCCGTACCCTTTAGGAGTTCCACCCGGACCTAAGACCACTTTAAAGACAGAACTCTTGTGTGCGCATGTGTGTGTGGGAAGTTCCTGTAACACAAGGCTGCTTTGTGAGGAGAGCCTGTGTCCTGGACACTCTCTCAGCAGCTGTGTGCCCTTAGGTCATCGAGTACAAATTCCCTGCTGAGGAGGAGCCCCAACAGATAGCCATACAAATGCCCACTGCTAGGCCTGAGCTCACCAAATCTAGATGAGCTACGTCCAAGAAGGGTGGGATATACGAATAGGAGCCTAGATTTTTAATGCTACACTCAAGGACGCGGGGCTGTGATTCCCACTGCGTTTACATCCTGTGCCCTTCTTTCTCTCTCTCATTATTGATTCAAGTCTTTCTCCTGAAGAGCGTGTCCTTGCCCTTAGTTGGCCTCCCAGAACTAAGAAGAGAGAATTAGAAGTAAGTCAGCAGCTTAAACTGCGTAAGATCGCTTCCTATAAACAGGAGCTAGGAGAGGCTCTCTGTGACTGGAATGGAGAGCATGGCTTAGGGGATTTATAGGAAAAAGTCTGAGGCGATTACATCATCCTGTCCACGAGGGAAGAATCTGGGAAGTATGCAGACCTCAGAGCTGCAGGGTGCAGTGGCTTTCCTGCCTGCATGCCTGGGCCCTGGGCTCTACACTGCCAGGTAGCAGAGTTAGTGGCAGTGTCACAGAGGGTCTAGCCTGGGATAGCAAACTGAAATGATTAGAAGGGCCAGGAGGTCACAAAAATGAGTGATGATCGTTAGATATGAGATAATAAGGGATGTGGGGCTGTAACAGAGCTGAAGGCACATGCGTTAGAAAGAGAGATAGGGGCTGGAAACGGCTCTGTTAGCAAAGTGCTCGCTGGCCAAGCATGAGGATCTAAGTGCGAACCCCAGAGCTCATGTAAAAGACAGAAGAAATAATGAGCCCGAAGTAGAACAAACCCAGTTTTCCTGGCTCTGGAGAAGCAGAGACAGGTAGATTCCTGGAGCTTGCTGGCCAGTTACCCTAGTCTGCTTGATGAGCATGTGGGGGGCTTAGACTATTGTATATAAATTTGGACTATTATTGATTTTTCTTCTCTCATATGTTACATCCTGACCACAGTTTCCCCTCCCTCCACTTCTTCCGGTCCCTCCTCCAACCTTCCATATTCCCCAGATGCACTTCTCCTCCCTTTCACTTCAGAGAAGAGCAGGCCTCCCAGGGATAGGAATCCAACAGGGCATAAGGAGTTACAATAAGACTGAGCACAAACCCTCATATCAAGGCTGGACAAGGGAACCCAGTAGGAGGAAAGTGTCCCCAAAGTAGGCAAGCCAGCCAGAGATACCCTCTCCACTTCCATAATTAGGAGTCCCACAAGAACAGCAAGTTGAAGGACCATAACACATATGCAGAGGGCCTAGCGCAGACCCACACAGGCTCTGTGATTGCAGCTTCAGCCTCTGGGAGCTCTCACGAGCACAGCTTAGCTGATTCTGTGGGCTATTCTCCTAGTGTCCTCAAACCCTCTGCTCCTACAGTCTTTCCTCAGTACTTTCTTCTGCTCATCCCCCTCACCTGATACCTGTTCCCATCCCCATCTAACGATCCATGAGCACCTTCCAATCTTCTGATAACTTCTCCAATTTCCTTCTTCAAATAATACTTGAAATTACTGTCATACAAGTCTCTTGCTTGCTTAGATAGAGTTATCTCAAGATATTTTTACATCATTTATGGCTATTGTGAAGGGTATTATTTCCCTGATTTCTTTCTCAGCCCTTTGTCATTTGCATATAGGAGGGCTATGGATTTTTTGAAGTTAATCTTGTTGTAGCCAATCAAGTCACCAAAGGTGTTTATCAGTGTTAGGTTTTAAACCCTGGGACAAATGGCTGACATGTGTATTTAACATATTAAAGTGGGCCTGGCTGCCAGGTTCTCCCTGCATCCCTCAGTCCCTACCTGTTACAGGGCCCTCCTGGCTGGCATATCCAGCCCTACCTTAAGTTCTGCAGCCCAGAACTGGGCTACCTTTCCCAGCTGCCCTTCCCTATATAATCCAAACATTTTGGTTCCTCTGCTCTCTTTTGGGCCTCCTGGATGCTGCACCTGGTTCCCCTTTCTCTCCACTCCCTTCCCTTCCCTTCCCACCTCCCCTACATGGTTCAAAGTCAAGTCCACTCTATACTATAGTCTTCCACATGTCCTTGCCTCTAGCAATGTTTGCCCACATATCTGTAATAAATTTTCTCCTCTTTCACTATACCAAGGAACAGTCATGTCATTTCCTTCCTCTTTTATTCCCCCCCCCATTCATCTGGTATCAAAACCCAGGACTGAGGCAGGGACCTTTAGAGGTAGGAGGTCTCTGGTAGAATTTTTGGGGTTGTTTATGTAAACTCTCACATCCACAAGTAGCAGAACTTCTACTTCTTCCTTTTCCATTTGCCTCTCGATTTTGTTTAGTTCTTTTATTGCTCCAGCTAGGACACCAGTTACTGTATTTGAATAGATATGGAAAGAGTGAACAGCCCTGTCTTGCTCCTAATTTTAATAAAATTGCTTTGAATTTTTCTCCATTTAGTTGATGTTGTCTATTGACTTACCATAAATTATCTTTATTATGCTTTAGTATGTCTCTTTTATCCCCAATGTCTCTAATACTTTCATCATGAAGGGGCACTGTATTTTTTCAAAGGCTTTTTCAGTATCTAATGAGATGATTTTTTTCTTTCAGTTTGTTTATATGATGAATTATATTGATCGGTTTCCATATGATGAACAATCCCTGCATCTCTGGAATGAAGCCTACTTGTTCATGGTGGATGATATCTTTGATATGTTGTGGACTTGGTTTATGAGTATGTTATTGTATTTGCATCTATGTTCATGAGGGAAATTGGTTTATAGTTCTCTTAATTCATTAAATCTTTGTGTGGTTTTGGTATCAGGATGACTGTGGTCTCATAAAATGAACTGGGAAATATTCCTTCTGCTTCTATTTTGTGGAATGATTTAAAGAGTATTGGCATTAACTCTTCTTTGAAAGTCTGGTAGAGTTCTGTGCCCTGAGCTTTTTTTCCCCCTTTGGGAGTCCTTTAATGACTGTTTCTGTTTTGTGAGAGGTTGTAGGTCTATTTAAATTTTTTTATCTGAACTGGATTTAACTTTGGTAAGTGGTATTTATGGAGAAAATTACCAATTTCTTTAGATTTTCCAATTTTGTGGAGTAAATTTTGTAAAGCAAGGCCTAATGATTCTCTGGATTTCTCCAGTGTCTGTTTTGTCCACCTTTTCCTTTCTGATTGTGTTAATTTGTTTATTCTTGCTCTGTCTTTTAGTTAGTTTGGATAAGGGTTTGTCTATCTTGCTGATTTTCTCAAAGAACCAGCTTTTGAAATCATTCTTTGTCTTGTTCTTTGTTTCTATTTTATTGATTTCAGCCCTCAGTTTGATTATTTCCTGTCTTCTACTCCTCTTAGGTGTGTTTGTTTCTTTTTGTTCTAGAACTTACAGGTGTGCTGTTAAGATGCTAGTATGAGATTCTTCCAATTTCTTTATATAGGCACTTAGTGCTGTCAACTTTTCTCTTAGCACTGCTTGAAAGCACTGCAATGTATCCTGTCAATTTGGATATGTTGTGTATTCATTTTCATTGAGCTCTACAAAGTATTTAATTTCTTTCTTTATTTCTGCCTTGCTCCAGTAATCATTCAATAGAGTTGCTCAGTTGCCTTAAGTTTGTAGGCTTTTGTTTCTGTTGTTGAAATTCACCTTTAATCTGTGGTGGTCTTATAGGATACAAGGGGTTTCTGAATTTTCTTATATCTGTTGAGCTTGCTTTGTGACTGTGTATGTGGTCAATTTTGGAGAAAGTTCCATGAGGTGCTGGGAAGAAGGCATTTTCTTTTGACTTTGGGTGAGATGTTCTATGGATACTTGTTAGGTTCATTTGATTCATAATGGGTTTTAGCTCCAGTATTTCTCTGTTTAGTTTTGTCTGGATGACTTGTCCATTAGTGAGTGTGGGATTGAAGTCTCTCACTATCAATTTGTGAGGGTGAATGTGTGATTAAACTTCAGTAATGTTTCCTTTACAAATCTAGGTGCCCTTTAATTTGGGGCATAGATGTTAAGAATTGAAGGATCACCTTGATGGATTTTTCCTGTGATGGGTATGATGTGTCCTTCCCCATCTATTTTCAACAATTTTGATTTGAAGTCTATTCTATTAGATATTAAGGTGGCTACACTAGCTTGCTTCTTGGGTTCATTTGGCTAACCCTTTCATCTGAGTTAATGTTTGTTTTTGATATTGAGGTATATTTCTTGTATGCAGCAAAAGGATAGATCCTCTTTTTACATCTGTTCTGTTCACTTGTGTCTTTTCATTGGGGGATTGAGTCCATTGATATTGAGAGATGCTATGGGACAATAGTTTTACTCTGTAAAGATTTGTTTCTTGTACTTGTTTAATAAAATGCTGATTGGCCAGTAGCCAGGCAGGAAGCATAGGTAGGGTGACCAGACAAAAAGTAGAGATGGGAAAAGGAGAACAGGAGAATTCTAGGAAGAGGAAAGATTCAATTGGCAGTTGTCACCCAGAGACAGAGGAAGCAAGATGAGAAAGAATGCTTCACTGATGAAAGGTACCAAGCCATGGCTAACATAGACAAGAATAATGGGTTAATTTAAGATGTAAGAATTAGTTAATAAGAAGCCTGAGCTAATAGGCCAATAAGTTTATAACTAATGTAGACCTCTGTGTATTTCTTTGGGACTGAATGATGCGGAACTGGGTGGGATAAAAACCTATGTCAATAGAGAGATATTCATGACCAATGGTTATTAATTCATGTTATTTTGTTGTTGTTAGTGTTGGTTTTGTGTGTGTGTATGTGTGTGTATGTGTGCTTCCCTTCTTTTGGTTATGTTGGTGTGAGATTATTTATTGCTTGTGTTTTCGTGAGATTATTTATTGCTTATGTTTTCATGGGTTGGAATTTTTCTTCTATTACCTTATGTAGGGCTGGATTTGTGGATAGATATTGTTTAAATTTGATTTTGTCATGGAATATATTATTTTCTCCATCTGTGCTGATTGAAAGTTTTGATGGGTATAGTAATCTGGGCTGGCATCTGTTGTCTCTCAGAGTCTGTAGCACAACTATCTGTCCATGTCCTTTTGGGTTTTAGAATCTCTGTTGAGAATTCAGGTGTAATTCTTCAAGGTCTGCCTCATATGCTATTTGGCCATTTTCCCTGCAGTTTTTTGTTTGTTTGTTTTTTTCGAGGCAAGGTTTCTCTGTGTATTTCTGGCTATTCTGGAATTCACTCTGAAGACCAGGTTGGCCTCAAACTCAGTGATCCAACTGCCTCTGCGTCCCTGAGTGCTGGGATTAAAGGCGTGTGCCTTGCAGCTTTTAATATGCTTTCCTTGTTCTGTATGTTTAGGGCTATGATTATTATGTGGCATTAGAACTATCTTTTCTGGTCCAATCTATTTAGTGTTCAATATGCTTCTTGTATTTTTATAGACATGTCCTTTTTTAAGTTAGGGAAGTTTCATTTTATAATTTTGTTAAAGGTATTTTCTGAACTTTTGGGATGGGAATCTTCTCCTTCTTCATATTATTCTTAGGTTTAGTCTTTGCATAATGTCGCAGATTTCCTGGATGTTTTGTGCCTGGAGATTTCTATGTTTTTCTTTTTCTTTGACTGAAGCATCTATTTCTTCTATCATATCTTCAGTGCCTGATACTCTCTTTTGTATCTCTTGTATTCTGTTGGTGATGATTGTACCTGTTCACTTACCTAGATTTTCCATTTCCAGAATACCATCAGTTTGTGTTTTCTTTATTGCTTCTATTTCCATTTTCAGGTCTTGAAAACTTTTATTCATTTCTTTTAACTGTTTGTGCTTTCTTGGATTTCTTTAAGGGATTTACTCATTTTCTCCAATTTTTTTGTCTTTTTCTTGATTTCATTAAGGGACTTACTCATTTCTTCTTTCAGGACCTCTGTTCTCTGGGCTGATTATAGGTCTAGGTGCTGATTTCTGGGTTTGTCTTTGCTGGATGTGTGTTTTCCCCCTGTTTTCTGTGTCCTCTTTGGTCTTTTGGCTAGAGTGGTCTTTGATTGACTTGAGGTCAACCAGGATACTGTGACAGGGTGTGTGCAACCTGAGAGAGTGCGGATTGTTTGCAGGGGGCTGCCTACCTAGAGTTCTAGAGAATAGTTTGGAGTTGAGGGCCAGAATATCATGATAAGGAAGGGAAGGCCAGCTGGGAGTGGACTGAGTGGGCAGTGAGGGAGTTTTGGTGGACTGAAGCCAGGGTGCTTACCTGGCATTATGATTGCCACTGTGCCCTCTGGTGGGGCAGAGGCTTCTGCCAGAGTTGTGGGCTGGGATATGGTATTGAGGAGAGTGTGACTTAGTCTTAAAAAGGAAAAGACCTGGACAACACCTGAGAAATACCTTATAGAGCTCTCCTGTGGCATGGGAAGTCCTTCTGCATATGTGTTGCTTTTATTGGTTAATGAATAAAGAAGCTACTTTGGCCTGTAATAGGGCAGACTAGAGCTAGATGGGAAAACTAAACTGAATGCTGGGAAAAAGAAGGCGGAGTCAGTGAGCCACCATGTAGCCACCAGAGGAGAAAGATGCCAGCCAGCCACCAGCTGGAACCTTGCCTGTAGGCCACAAGCCTCACGGTAAAATATAAAATAATTGAAATGGGTTAATTTAAGATATGAGAGCTAGCTAGCAATATGCTTAAGTGATTGGACAAGCAGCTTTTTAATTAATATAATTTCTGTTTGATTATTTAGGGTCTGAGTGGCTGGGAACAAACAAGTAGCCCATGTCAACACTACTGGGCTGCACACACACACACACACACACACACACGAGAAAGAATATGTAAATAAAAGAAAATTTAGCCATAAATCAATATTATTCCTGCTTACAACATATAGATAATCCAAACTAATTTTATGAATGAAGAAATAAAGATTCAGAGAAGGGAAATGATGTAATGAAAGCCATATAGCCAAGTCCTAGCAGCACCAGGAACAGCAGCCTAGACCTGGCCTTCATTACAGTACCATGCCACGTCTCTGCAGCTCCTTGGGTGGAGGTTGACTCACTGGAGAAAGCTCCTTAATTATGGTAGCCAATGCTGGGCATTTTATCAACCACTAAGAACTCATTCTAGTGATTCTTCACAGACTTCAGTTTACCTAACAAGCCAGACCAGTCATGTTTCCACACTCATGGCCTTTCTTCCACTCTGAGCATCTCCCTTTGATAGTATAGGATGAGGTTCCCTTTACTCAAGTCTTCTCTGGTGCCATTTGGGAGGCTGTAATACCTTAGTATACAACAGCAGGCAACAAAGCCATCAAAATGATTAAGTAAGTTGTCTTGATCAGCATTTTGAGTTTGCTGAAATTTACCTTTAAATTCTCTGTAGGGTAATGGAGGAGTTAAACAAGATGTGATATGCTTTGAAGGTTAGCAATGATAACAGGTGGGACAGATGATGGCTCAGCAGCTAAGAGCACTAAATGTTTTCACAGAAGACCCAAGTTCTGTTCTCAGAACCATGTCTGGTACCTTACAACCACATGTAACTACAGCTCCAGGGGATCCAATGCCCTTTTATAGCCTGTGAGGGTACTGTATGTGCATGGTGCTTACTCAAACAAGCAGCAGGTATGCATATACATAAATAAAAATTTAAAGCACTTATTTCTTTTATAAGGAGTGTTGAAGAAATTTGTAAAATAATTTATGCCACATTACACTGAGATGCCACTTAAGAGTTCTGTAGTTTTAAGAGTGCTTTGGCCTCTCTCGAACCTGGTTAGCCCATATTTAAACTGGTAAGACTCTTAGTCCAGTTTGCCAGTGAGCACCCCAGCCCCAGCCTTTTCCTGCCTCTTCCTCCTGAAAGCAGCCATAGATGGAGAGAGAGAGAGAGAGAGAGAGAGAGAGAGAGAGAGCTCTTCCTTTCCCACCGCACTCACACTTCTTGCTCACACTTGTGTGTCATGGCACAAGCACATGACATAGAGAGACCCAAGCAATGTCACAGCTCTCTTTAGAAAATAAGATAAAGTAAAAACAGAAGAATCACTTTGAAGTAGTAGTTAATGTCTTAAATATGGTAAATGTTTCCAGTTCTTTGCACTAAGGATTAAATGCTACAAAGCAAGGAGACGAGACAGAACGAGACAACTGATGACAAAATCTGGACGCAGAGTAAAGCAGGACCTTGATAGTGACTTGTGAGGATGGAAATGTGGGACTCAAGCCTCTCTTCATCGCCACAGTGACTGTAGCAGTCTGAAAGAGAATGGCCCCACAGGCTCTTAGATTCGAATGCTTAGTCACCAAGGAGTGGCACTTCTTGAAGGGATTAGGAGGCAGTCTTGCAGGACAAAGTGTGTCACTGGGGATGGGCTTTGAGGTTTCAAAAGCCCAAGCCAGACTCTCTTTCTCTTCTCTGCCTGCAGATCAGGAAGACAATGGATTAAACTTCTGAAACAGTAAGCAAGGCCCAGTTAATGGTTAAAGGTAACTCTTAGAACCTTTGTTATGCTGTCTCTTCACAGCAACACAACACTGACTAAGACAGTGACTGAGCAGAGGCAGCTTCAAGTCTGGATTGCTAGTAAGTAGATACAGATCAGGTGAAAGAGAGAAGTTAGGGAGGAAGGGCAGAGTAAGATGCTGAGACCGCAATCTATCAAGCTATATAGAAAAGTTGCTCACACTTTTGCTAATACCAGCCTGGGCATGCATGTGGTGAAAACCATGAGGCCGCAATTATGCAGAATATCCACTTCTCCATAAGTTACGGGTGAGAGACTAGTACATCAGGCACTGGGAGGGCACGGAGATGGAATTTCTTCCTAATGAACTTAAATTAACTCTGAAACAAAAGTTCTTCTGGACCTCCTCTACCAAAAGCAAAACTTGAAGGAATCAAATTGCTTTCAAGCAACTTAACTGCCTGTTAGAATGAAGACACGGAAAACCCGGAATCTATTACCTAAAGAGAGCAGTAGGAAGCTATGACCCATGGTGACGATGCCAACAATCAGCACAAGGGACACTGGACGTTACAGAAACTGTGGAGGAAAAGACTTTACCGTAATAGGAGGAAACTGCCATCCAATCTTCCACTGAATTATAAAAGTGAAATTATCAAAATTCGATCAAACAAACTCTCCCAATGGAAGATGATATTACATCATGACTAATGACAATTATTCTATTGTCATTTACCATAGCAAATGCTGAGGTAATCTACCAACAGAAGAATAGCTGAGTTCATCAAAGATATTTATTATCTAGAAAATATGTCATCTAGAAAAAATAGAAATGTTAGTCATTTAATATCCAGGGAAAAACACATATCCTATACTATCAACACTTCATACAACACTTGAGAGGAAAATATGCCAGAAGTCATGGAGGTTTGCTATGTCCTCAGATTCTATGCCTGGGGACCCGTGACCCCTCAGCTGCTGTGTTAGTTGGTGAGCAAACACAGCTGCACTCATCCCATTAGAGTCCAGTGTCCACAGGAGATAAGTCACCAGTATCCCAGGATGCAGCCTGCTATCAAGTGTGCTGATGTCACTCAGCCCTTTAGATCAAGATGAAACTCACATTCTGAAGATCCCCAGGGATCCCAGGCTGAGGCTGGATTTTAGCAGAGTGCACTTCCCACTGCTGCTCCTGGGTCCAAATTCCACAAGAATCTCCTTCTTAGGCACCTTGGTGGTGAACCTTACCTAAGGCAGTTGATGCCAGGACTGATCTGGGAGTCATCTTCTTTAGGGTGATGGGATTCTGAAGTTTGTTCACATTGCGCTGACTTGAGACTTAGTGAGCAAGAGCAGCAATGCTGTAGCCCTTTAGAGAGACATGTACATGTCATTGGTGTTTATCATAATCCCAAAAGGCTGGAATCCCAGAGACTGACTTGAGACCCAGTGAGCAAGAGCAGCAATGTTGTAGCCCATTGGAGAGACATTTACAGGTCAGTGATGTTGATCATAATCCCAAAAGACTGGAATCCCAGAGATCAAAATGCTAAAAGCCTCAGTTACCATTGAATAGAAGGCTATACAAAAGGCATGGAAAGCCTTACTGAGGGAGGAGAGTGAGGCTTTGTACCCAGGATAGCAGCACCATGTTCAGCAGAGTGAATACCTGGAAACTTGTTTAAATCACTGTTGGGTGTGCTGTGAAGATATTTCTCCAGGAAATCCATGTGTGGGTTTGACTTGGCTAAGTAGAGAAGGTGCACCATCAATGGGGCAAGCCCACTCTACTCTCCCAGAGTTGCCAGAGAACAGGCACACTGAAGGTGAGCTGGTCTCTTTAGGAACTGGGAATCTGGCTTGTGTCACATCTTCTAATCCTTGGGTATCAGAAGTCAAGGCTCACCACCAGCTTCTGAACTCTAGTGTTTGGACCAGAACTACCATGACTGAGTCCTGAAGCTTTCAGCTTTGACTCATCGTTACCTCATAGGTGTTCCTGGTACTGAGGACTTCAGCCATGGACTCACCACCTTCACTCCACCAATACTCAAAGGTCACCATGCAGCGTAAGACATCAGTGTATCAAGGGTGACTGCCAACAAGCCAGATGACCTGAATTTGATTCCCAGAAAAATCCTTCTGGCAGAAAAGAGACCAAGTCTTGCAATTTGTCTTCTGACCTCCACACAAATGCCAAGGCATGTGCATGTCCCCAAATAGATAAGTGCAGCAAAGGACCAACCTACTCTGTGGAAAAAAATTTAATAAATGAGATTTGCCTTTTTTTGCACATTTGGAAGAAAGATTAAAATTTCTTGAGATCTCTGCTCATTGGGCCACTGAATGTGTAAGGTAACCTTCACATTTTAAAATCAGTCTCATTAAAAACTCAGGTAGTCCAACATGGTAATTCAGATGGCCACAGCTATAAACTTAGGTGCATACAATTACCAACCATATTGATATGCATTTGTTCATTTTGTTACATTTTTAAAAATTGTGGTGTGTCTGTGTATGTGTGTGTATGTGTGTGTGTCTATCTGTGTGTCTGACTATGTGTGGGTTTGTAGATGTGAGACTTCAAGTGCCCAAGGAGTCTAGAAGAAAGCTCCAGATCCCTTGGAGCTAGAGTTACAGGTGGTTGTAAACTGTCCAAGGTGGGTGCTGGGACCGCCGGTCTTCTGCAAGAGCAATATAAGCTTCTAACTGCTAAGCCAACTCTCCAGCCCCTTCCTTCCTGACCTACTTATTTATGATAATGGTTTGCTTGCTCACATCTACTGCCTTGAGCAGCGGAGTGCTTGTACTTGCTGCTTTCCATTTTATTGTTCAGTGTGCCTTGTAGGTATGTTCAGCTTGTAGCCCATGGGCCATGTATAACCAAGAACGGCTATGAATGCAGCCCAGCACAAACTCATAGGCTTATTTGTTAAAATGTGAGATATTTTTGCAATGTTCTTTGCAACTCAATTGCACAGGTCAGGTGTGAACTTTGTACATGACAGTACCATGTCTTAATATCAGAAGACTGCACACGCCTGAAAGTGTTCTATCATGTTTTTTTAAAATACTCCCACCTCTTTAAAATGAAACCAAATATATTTTAACAAGTTCTTAAATTGTTATTTTTCAGAATAACATTTTTAGAAATTTGATCTTTGGGAATCTTAGGTCTTTTGGGATTTCAGCATGTGGGACTAGAATGAAAACCTATGTGTCAGAGGATGTGGAAAAATATTCAAGTAAAATTGAAGGCTACCATCTGGATGAATTTCTGGAAGTTCGGTGTTACAGGGCATGCTGAGGGACTTTCAAGAGTGCAGACCTCCTTACTGTATCTGGACCATTCAACAACCAAGAAACCACTGCACATTGTGGTCTCTTTGGTTTTAAAGATAGTGCATTCTCCATTTGTGTATGCTGCTTTAGGTCAGTTGCCCTGTGAATTAAAAGGCTTTTAGTTTTGAGTGGGACCCAGGACAAAGAAAGGTTCAGATAGGTCAGTTTTCTAGGAGAAATTCACTGTCACCTGAAGTATAGTATCCAGCAGATCCTTGATGTCAAAGACAGAAGAATGTTTCTTGAAGCCTCTGAAGTGTCCCCTTGGGAGACCTGAGGATTTTGCAGCAAAACTATGCCATCCTAAACATTAAACTCTTCTTTCCTTCCTTCCTTCCTTCCTTCCTTCCTTCCTTCCTTCCTTCCTTC
>JABTXL010006032.1:1177914-1187928 GCA_025134845.1 Neodon shergylaensis
TTCCTTCCTTCCTTCCTTCCTTCCTTCCTTCCTTCCTTCCTTCCTTCCTTCCTTCTTTCATTTTCTTTCTTCCTTTTCCTCCTCCTCCTCCTCCTCCTCCTCCTCCTCCTCCTCCTCCTCCTCCTCCTCCTCCTCCTTCTTCTCTCTCTGAGAAATAACACTCTGCTTGCTGCTGGGCCTTAGAAGACTGCCCACTTCACATACTGAACACTTCACATGGGGTTAGAGTCACCATGCAACATGAGCTGCTAGTCATGAAATCACTGCTTAAAGGGCCATACCAGTAGGAGCATGAAAGACAAGAGTGGTTTGAATTGTGTGTGGGCTGACTCAAGAGGTATCAGAAGAGAAGAACTTCCATACATTGACTAGAGATCGTTCTTGTGAAATTTTGGTGAAGAAAGTGGCTGCTTTTGTCCTTGCCCGAAATGTCTGCTTTCTTTTTGCCCTTGTCTGAAGAGTCTGTCTGAGGCTAAACTGAAGTGTGTTGGATTAATTCTGTTAAATCTCAAAACAGCCTAGTATAGACTCTGTCATGTGGTTTTTATTGGTAATGCTAATTAAGATTTATAATAAAAAGGACCAAGCTGACTGAGCAAGGTAAATTACAAAATGTAAACTTTAAGGAGAAAAGCACCAGGAAGTGTATGGAGCTAAGTCCTGATCTAGGGGATAAGAAGATTAAAAAGTGGAATAAAGGGAGTGGTGACAATCCCACTAAGCTAAGTTTTCAAATCGTGAAAAGGAAGAGAAGCTTAGAACAGGGTGTGGTGCAGCCTTTAATCCCTGTGCTCTGAAGGCAGAGACTGGCAGATCTCTGAGTCTGAGGGCAGCCTGGACTACAGAGTAAGTTCGAGGACAGCCAAGCACAGACAGTAAAGGAGATCATTGAAAACATGCCTCTGTGACCAAGGAAAGTCTCTGAGGCCAGGCATGTGTCGGGGGTGTCTCTGAATGGAGGCTTAGAGAAGCTATTTGTGAAATTGTGAAGTTGAAAGCCTGGATGGCCTTGGAGACCCCAAGATGGTGGAGATGCAAGAGCCATGGGATACCTGTGAGGAAAGCTGCTAACAGGGAGTGGGAACGGCCTGAGAGGAAGAAGTGTGTTGCAGTCAACAGAGCTGAAAGGAGTTGGAGATCTAAAGAGCATTTTGACATCCGACATGGAGATGGAGCAGAGCCTGAAGTTTCCCAGCTCATCTTCAGTCCAGTGTCTCCTCCCTGTGCTCCCTTCCCTATGTTTTAGAGCAGTAACGTATATCCTGTGCCAGTATGTGTTGGAAGTATGAGATCTGCTTTCTTATTTTGATTTTTGAGGGGATTACAGTTAAGAGATTGAGTGAATCTCAGAAGACTTTGAACTTGATACTTTTAAATTAGTTTGAGACTATTATAGACTGTAGGAACTTTTGAAGCAGGACTGAATGTGATTTTGCATTAAGATATGGCTACAAACCTTGGGGGCCAGGGAGTGGAATGTGGTGGTTTGAAAGAAAATGACCCCAAAGTGAGCGGCACTGTTAGGAGGTGAGGCTTTGTTGGAACAGGTGTGGTCTTTTGGAGGAAGTGTGTCACTGTGGAGGTGGGCTTTGATATACTCAGGTCATTCCCAGTGAGACAGTTCACTTCCTGTTCCCTTTAGGTCAAGATGTAAGAACTCGCAGCTCCAGCACAAGCCTGCAAGCTGCCTTGCTTCCTGCCATGATGACATTGGATTAAACTTCTGGGTTCTAAGCAACCCATCAGAATTAAAGGTTTTCTTTGTAAGAGCTGATGGTCTGCAATGAAAACCCTAACTAAGACAACCACACCACCCATCTTCAATTAGAAATGGTATTGAGTAGTTTGAGCACAAAGATACTCCAAAGGAAAATAAGTCACATGAAAAAAATGGTCGAAAATCCAGGATCCTCACTCCGGCCTCTTTCTTCCAGCTTATACCTGTGGGGCATTGGGACAGTCAGCTGACAGAGAGACAGAAGAGGCAAGCCTGGCTTCATGTATGGTCTGACAACATGTATGCAGGCACTGCCTGAGAGCTGGCTTCTTCAGGATTGTTGCCCCTCTGTGGGTCACAAATTGTAGTTAATAATCAACCTGAAAGACTCTAGAATCACCTCGATGGACCTCTGGGCATGCTTGTGGTGGAAGATCTGCTCACCATGGTGGCACCACTCCGTGACTGGGATCCTGGTTCATATAATCAGACAAAGGGTGCTGAGCAGGACCAAATCCCCCGTCTACACTTCTGGACTGGACGTGATAAACTGCCTTCTTGTTCCCACCACGAAGGACTGTAACTTGAACTATGGTCTAAATTGAACCCTTTTCCCTCGGGTGGCTTTTGCCATGGCATTTTCTCATCTAACAAATAAAGAGACTAAGACTCCCGGGGCGTCGCCATGAAGGGACTTTTCCAACCGGGCACCGCTTCAAGGTTGTTTCCAGGGAAGAAGCAACGGCATGGTGCATGCTACATTCTGACTTATGGGCAGTACCCAAAGGCTGGAGAATAATCAAAGACTTGGAAGGAACATGGATGGAGAATTGTTAACAAAGAAATTTAGGAGTGCTGAGTATGGGCGGGAAATAGAGGTGAAGGTTTTTGTGTTCCAAGTGAACACAAAGGTGTCAGAGGCGGCTGACATGGTGAAACCCTGGCTGGATGGAAGGATATTCAAGCTGCACATAAAGCATGGTGGCCCTCAATCTTCCCATTAATTACTCTCAGCGTCTCGGTAAGCACTGCACACCTTGCTCCTCTGCTGTGACGGAAAGTCTGGTTCAGCGCGATTGTGATCTTCTGCTCCAAGTGCGGTTGTGAGGGTGTGGGCGGCTGTGCGGGTGTGCTGTTCTGTGGACACCAGACTCACAGTGAGCTCTGGAAAACCTTCAGCTACAGGCTGAGAGTTAGACTGTTAGCGTCCTTCATTCTGAGACCTCAGACCCAGCTTGCTAGCCTTCCTGTTGAGGGGCAGGCTATTCTGAACCCAAGCTGGATCTGAGCTGGAGGTTTTCACCCTGCTAGCTAGCTTTTATGACGCCCAAGGGAGCTATGCAAGCTGTTCAGAGAGAGAAGTCACCAACAATGTTTCTCTCAACTGTGTACCCCACATACCACTACCCATCCATTTGTGCCCATGTGGGTAATAGTGGCCATACCTCCCACGAGGGCATCCAACTGCTTCCTGATTAGATTTGAGGTCCTCTCCACAAGATGAAATTAGCACCTGGTGCTGTAAACATGGTAATGATTTTGCACCTGGAAAGCTCATAAGCTTCAGGGAGAACCTGATGTCATTTTACTACAGGCCATGGCTTGACACTACTTTCTTTTATTTTATTTTATTTTATTTTATTTTTTTATTTTTTTTTATTAAAGATTTCTGTCTCTTCCCCACCTCCGCCTCCCTTTTCCCTCCCCCTCCCCCAATCAAGTCCCTCTCCCTCGTAAGCCCAAAGAGCAGTCAGGGTTCCCTGCCCTGTGGGAAGTCCAAGGACCACCCACCTCCATCCAGGTCTAGTAAGGTGATCATCCAAAGTGCCTAGGTTCCCACAAAGCCAATAGGTGCAGTAGGATCAAAAACTCATTGCCATTGTTCTTGAGGTCTCAGGAGTCCTCATTGTCCGCTATGTTCAGCGAGACCAGTTTTATCCCAGGCTTTTTCAGACCCAGGCCAGCTGGCCTTGGTGAGTTCCTGATAGAACATCCCCATTGTCTCAGTGTGTGGGTGCACCCCTCGCGGTCCTGAGTTCCTTGCTCATGTTCTCTCTCCTTCTGCTCCTGATTTGGACCTTGAGATTTCAGTCCGGTGCTCCAATGTGGGTCTCTGTCTCCTTTCATTGCCTGATGAAGGTTAATATTCAGGAGGATGCCTATATGTTTTTCTTTGGGTTCTCCTTCTTATTTAGCTTCTCTAAGAACCTGAGTTATAGGCTCTATGTCCTTTATTTATGGCTAGAAACCAAATATGAGTGAGTACATCCCATGAAAAACAGAGCATCTTCAACAAATTGTGCTGGCAAAACTGGATGTCAATCTGTAGAAGAATGAAAATAGATCCATATCTATCACCATGCACAAAACTCAAGTCCAAGTGGATTAAAGACCTCAATATCAGTCCGAACACACTGAACCTGATAGAAGAGAAAGTGGGAAGTACTCTACAACACGTGGGCACAGGAGACCACTTCCTACGTATAACCCCAGCAGCACAGACAGTAAGTGCCTCATTGAATAAATGGGACCTCCTGAGACTGAGAAGCTTCTGTAAAGCAAAGGACACTGTCGCTAAGACAGAAAGGCAACCCACTGACTGGGAGAAAATCTTCACCAACCCCGCAACTGACAAAGGTCTGATCTCCAAAATATATAAAGAACTCAAGAAACTAGACCGTAAATGGCTAATCAGCCCAATTGACACTACTTTCTAAACACGTATCTTTATACCTGCACAGTAGAGCTGAGTCAACCTTCATCAGAGACACTCCCCTTTACAGTATGGAGCGGTTAATAAAGAGACTCACAGCTGATTCGTATGAGAAAAGTGATTGTGGAGCCCTGCATGTGATGTGATGCCTCCATGGGACATCTATAGCAGCTCCATCCCTAAGGCTGGAGGAACATTGAGGAAGAAGGGGTGGAAAGACTACGGGAGCCACAGGTTGAAGAGGAATGCTAAGAAACAGGGTCTCCTGGACAAGATGCCTTTGAGCTCAGGAAACCATTGCAGCCGTCATGGCCCACACAAGAGTGGCCCTATCGCCATTTCATCACAAATGGGGGTGTTATCTTATGAAACCCCAGTTCTCACTGGAGTTTATGGGGAAAAACCAGGGCTCCGGATTGACCCAGCAATCCACAGCATACTTGTTCTGCAGAGGATCAAAATTTAGTTCCCAGTATCTGAGATGGGCAGCTCACAACAATCAGGTCCCAAAGAAACTCCGGGCAAAGGGTTAACTGTGGTGCCAACTAGCATACAGAAGCACCATGGCCAGGCTCTCCCAGTACCTGTGTCTCCTCCCCTCTCTTCTCGTTCCACTGCCTGCTACTAAACTTCTCCAGCCCAGGGGCTTTGCTTCCCTTCCCTCGTCCCCGCTTTTCTTTCCTGTTCAACCCTACCACGTGGGGCTGTCTTTGCCCTGTTTGCTCTCTTGGCCCACTTGTTCTCCCCTGCCCATCTCTCCCCACTTCTCCCTAGGCTCTCTCTTTCCCATCTCTCTTCCCCCACCCCCGCCGCCCCACGGCCCAGTTCAGTCTAGACACTTCCAGATGGCTTTGGTTATTCTCTCCCTCATATTTACAATAAACCCTTTCACATTCTGGTCTCATTCAACAACTATGTATAGCTCCACCCCTAGAGATCTGATGACTTTGGCCTCTGAGGGCACCTACACTCATGTACATAATCCCATACACTGACATATATACACACACAATCAAAAATAATAAAAATACATCTTAGAAAAAAAGCAACAAAAAAAGGAAGGGATTGTTGGGAGGAAAAGGGCTATAAGGGAAAAAATTAGGGGTGAGAGAGAAAAATGTGGGTGAGAAATGCCCCCAACTCGATACATACATGCAAGAAATTGTCCAAAGGAAAAAAAGGGGGGGTTTGAGTGGGACCCTAGGATAAAACTCAGTTACATTTGGGTGCCAGTAAATGTAATCCTTAAGCTACTACTCCTTAAGGGTAAATTTAATTTATTGGAATTCATATTCTTCCAAATGGCAACAAATAGCCAAGAATTTATCTCTAGACAAACTGAGATAAAATAATAAAGATAAAATCACAAAATTGAAAAGTTGTAAATGCAGTAGCTTAAGTTCCCTGACTTGTTCTAGAAAATTATCACATCTGAAGAAGTATTGGGAACCCCATATTTGCAGTCAGTTCACCAGAAGGGCAAGTGACCTGTTGACCAATCAGACTCAGAAAGTGGAAAAGCAAAAGCATATTCCTTAGGGTCTTAGGGTTGCTGTCCTGGAGACACGGGTTCAGGTTGCACTAAAGCAGTGTTCTAGCAAAGGTAGGGGAAGTGGAAGCTTACCCAGACAACGGACAGTGTGATGGCACGTGCCTTTAGTCCCAGCACTCGGGAGGCACAGGCAGGTGGAGCTCTGAATTTGAGGCCAGCCTTGTCTACAAAGCAAATTCCAGGACAGCTAGAGCTATACAAGAAACCCTGCCTCAGAAAACAAACAAACAAACAAACAAACAAACAAACAAAATGAGTTTGTTGGTACAAAGTACTTGCAGTTGCTGCAACTCTCTAATAAACTCTGAAAAGAAGCAAAGGCGTTCTTTAATTACAGGTGGTTTTATCAGAATTGATTTGCAGTATATTCAGTGGCTATCATCCCAGTAGGATCTACGGGTGAAGAGATAATTGTGGGATGAAATGTCATTCCGCAGACTATTAAAAATCAGAGCGAACTGTTGTGGTATCATTTTAACTAGGCAAAGATGTGTTACATTTGTTTCTGCATACTTTGTTAATGATGTAAAGATGTTTTGTATTTGTTTATAATTATGCAATGATGTCTTGTTTGTTTTACCCTGACTCCTAAGCCCCAATTGGCCAAATAAAAAGCTGAATGGCCAATAGCTAGGCAGGAGAGGGATAGGTGGGCTGGCAGGAGAGGGATTGGTGGACTGGCAGGAGAGGGATTGGTGGGCTGGCAGGAGAGGGATAGGTGGGCTTGCAGAAGAGGGATCAGTGGGCTGGCAGGAGAGGGATTGGTGGGCTGGCAGGCAGAGAATAAAGAGGAGAAATCCAGCAAGAAGAAAAAAAGAGAGGAGAACAAAGGAGAAAAAGAGGGACATGCTGGGGCCAGAAGCCAGGCAGCCACCAGCCAGCCAGCCATGGAGACAGCAGGAAAGTAAGAAGAGAAAGGTAAAAAGCCCCAAGGCAAAACACAAATAAAGAGAAACAGATTAAAAATAAGAGCTAAGATAAGGCCAAGCCTTTATAACTAATAATAAGTCTCCGTATTATGATTTGGGAGCAGGAAATCCTGCTACAAAGAATGCAGTCAGAAGCTCACTTACACCTCGGACATCACCACTCGCTAGATTTGGATAACAAAGACGCAACCCAATGACACCCCGATACCCCTTCCAATTCTACTGCCCATCCCTACTACCAAGCCGAGACCATATCCCTACCTCCAACATACATCTTCTGGTGAGGTTCACACCAAGCCAGTCTGAAGAACTGATCGTAAACTCGGACAGAGACTTCCTACTGGACCATAGGCCACTCCAGCCATCAGAACTCCAGATAGGAGACTCACCTGTGGACCACTTCCACTCTCTCAGTGCCTCCCCTACACTATCTCCAATCTCCACACCCCTCCTCATCATGGTAGCCCACCCCCCAGCTTGGGTGGAGACCCCAACCCCTGCTGGACCAAAAGCTACAATAGCCATCAGAAGTCCAGCCCCTAACTTGGACGAAGACTCTCTGCTGGACCAGCTGTCCACCAGCTGTCAGAAATCCAGGCCACAAAGACCAGAAGACCAAAACTGAAAAAGAAACCAAGGAAGAAAACACCCATCCAACCAAAACAATCTCAGAAATCGGCACCTATCACCCTGCACAAAATTCAAATCCAAGTGGATCGAATACCCCAACATAAAGCTGGATACACTGAACCTGATTGAAGAGAAAGTGGAGAATAGCTTTGAAAGCATTGGCACAGGAGACAACTTCCTGAACAGAACACTGATAGTGCAGGCACTATGATCGACAATTAATAAATGGACCTCAAGAAACTGAGTAGCTTCTGTAAGACAAGGGACACTGTCAATAGGACACAGTGGCAGCCTATAGAATGGGAAAAGGTCCTCACCAACTCCACATCTGACAGAAGGCTAATGTGCAAAATACATAAAGAACACAAGAAACTAGACATCAAGAAACCAATTAAAAATGGGGTACAGATCTAACAGAGAATCAATAGAGGAATTTGAAATGACTGAGAAACACTAAACTAGTCAACATCATAACCCATCAGGGAGATGCAAAGCAAAACGATTTTGAGATTCCATCTTATACCTCTAAGAATCGCTAAAATCAAGAACACAAATGACAAGTCATGCTGGCGAGGATGTGTAACAGGGAGAACATGCTTCCATTGCTGCTAGGAATGAAAAGTTATACAATCACTATAAAAATCAAATATAGCAGTTCTTTTGAAAACTGGGAATCCATCTACCTCAAGACCCAGATATACCTAACATTCCTAGGCATATACCAAAAGGACGCTCAGACATTTTGCAAGGACAGTTGCTCAACTATGGTCAAAGCAACTTTATTTATAATAGCCAGAAATTAGAAACAACCAAAGAATGGATAAAGAAAATGTGGTATATTTACATAATTAAGTATTACTCAGCTGTTAAAAAATGACATTATGAAATTTGCAAACAAATGGATAGAACTAGAAAAAAAATCATCTGAGTGAGGTAACCCAGATCCAGACAGACAAACATGGTATGCACTCATAAGTGGACATTAGCTGTAAAGTAAAGGGTAATCATGGCACAATCCACAGGCCCAGAGACTCTAAGTAACAAGGAGGCCCCAGAAAGGATGCATGGATCGCCCTAGGAAGGGGAAATAGAACAGTGGTGGACTAGGGGTGGGTGGGGATGGGAACAGACGGATCAGGCAGTGGGGATGGAAGAAGAGAGAACTGGGAGAGAATACTGGAATTGGGGGCCAAAGTAGAAACCTAGTGTGGTGAAAACTCCTGGAGTCTATGAGAAGGACCCCAGTGGAATCTGGTAAGGGGAGGCACTGAGCCTGCAGTGGCCGTCTTCTGTAGCAGGCAAGGATGCCATGAAACAGCAGTTCAGCCCCCAAACCTTAGTCCTACAGCTTCTCCTCTCTGAAAACTGTGCTGGAGTAAATGTGGTGCAGAACTTGTGGGAGTGGCCAACCCATGTCGTGAGAAGGAACCCACCCCTGAGGACCAGGACTCAGAGGCTGAGTAGCCCGGAGAGCTAGAACCAAACAGGACTGGGACTGGCAAAAAAAAAAAAAATCAATGAAATGATTTCTGATGATATTCTTCTATACTTGTAGGCTGGAACATAATCATCAGAGAAATGTCATCCAGCAACTGATAGGAGCAGATGCAGTGACCACAGCTAAACATTCGGCAGAGCTTGGGGAATCCTATGGAAGAGGGGGAGGAAGGGTTCTAGGAGCCAGAGGGGTCAAGGCACAAGAACAGGGTCCACAGAATCAACCAAGTAGGGCTCACAGGAGCTCACAATACTGAAGTGACAATCAGGGAGCCTGTTTAGGTCTGATCTTGGCCCTCTGCATATATGTTATGGTTGTGTAGCTTGGTGTTCTTAAGGGGCACCTAATAGTAGCAATGGGGGGGGGAGTCTCTGATTTTTTTTTTACTACTCTTGGGATAATTTCCTACTATCACTATTACTATTTTCTCATCCAGTCTTGAGAGACGGATATGTGCCTAGTTTTACTGGGACTTGTTAGGCCATATTTGGTTGATGTCCCTGGGAAGTCTGCACTTTTCTGAAGGGAAGTGGAGGAACAGTGGGTTCTAGGAGAGAAGGAAGATGGGGGGACTGGGAAGGGAGGAGGGGAAATGGCAATTGGGATGTATTAAATGAGAGAAGAATAAAACAAACAAATCAATAAAATAAATAGGAACAAACTACTAATATGTGTAGTAATAAGAATGAATTTTACATCTTTAATGACGGAAGTCAGATAGAAAAGGGTCAGACATGAACTGAGCACTGAGTTTCAGTCAGTGAACAGGGTGGGTGTTGGGCATCAGTGGACAGGGTGGGTGTGGGCATCAGTGGACAGGGTGGGTGTGGGCATCAGTGGACAGGGTGGGTGTTGGACATCAGTGGACAGGGTGGGTGTGGGCATCAGTGGACAGGGTGGGTGTGGGCATCAGTGGACAGGGTAAATGTGGGCATCAGTGGACAGGGTGGGTGTTGGGCATCAGTGGACAGGGTG
>JABTXL010006032.1:1206387-1248298 GCA_025134845.1 Neodon shergylaensis
GGGTGGGGGACAGTGAGGCCAGGTCCTCTGCTGGGCCATTCAATGGGTAGGAATGGGGGACAGTGGGACCAGGTCCTCTGCTGGGCCATTCAGCTAGGTCTATAGCTGAGCAGAGAGCACAGCAGCTGTAAATTCCAGCTCAGACTCGCAGAGGCTTCCTGGGGAGCAGGCAGTGTGGTTTTCAGGACCAAGTGGTACAGATGGGCCAAGAAAGATCTGCTCATTCCCCCTTTCTTCCTGGCACTCTTTGCAGTTGGCATGAGGAAGACTAGCTGGGTGCTAAGGGTGTTGCCCAGGGAAGAACAAGGAACCTTTGGACTCTGTAGAGCACTGTGAAAGCCACCTCGTTTTCCTGCAGGTGAGTAAACAGAAGACACAGGCGAGCCAACTCCTGATGGAATCTGTGTGTAGTCCTGCTTCCCAGACTCTCTTCAAGGATTCATTTTATTCCTTTGCCATGGAAGCACTGATAAGTTAATATCACCCGTGAAACAAATATAGCTCTTTTAGACTTTAAAAAATGTTAACTATCAAGTTCAGTGGCTTATTATATATCCATAAAGTTATAATCATCATCACTGTCTTTATGGTATTTTCTGACATAAAAATGATTATGAATCACTCCACACATTTTGAGCCCTGGTCCTCCACAAGCACCAGGTTACTTCATGTCTCTGTGGATTTGTCTATTCTTCATGTTGCGTATGCATGAGTAGTATTTTCTATCTTTTTTTTCACTAGGTATGGCATTTTCAAGATTCATTTAAGTTACAGGTTATGTCAGGACTTCTCTCATTTTTATTGACTAATAACATTCTATTTTATAGATAGGTTCATCTGTGTTTATCCAGCCGCCACCTCATAGACATTTGAGCTGCTTTGGTTTTGGACTGTTTCAAATAATATTTGTATGACCATTTGTGTAAGAGCTTTTGTGTGGCTCTATGCCAATAGTCTTGTCTACAGTCTTAACTATATAGTGTGGGGGTAAATTTTTGACAGTCACCTTGATGTGATTTAGAATCACCTAGAAGACACACCTCTAGGAGCGTTTGTGAAGATGCTCGCAGTGGCAGTCAACTGAGAGAGGAAGGCTCACCTGGAACATTGCACCATCCCATAGACTGGGGTCCCAGACTGAATGGGACACTAGCACTCACTTCTGCTTCCTGACTCTGAATGCAGTGTGACCAGGTGCCTCCCATCCCTGCCCCATGCCTTTCCTGCCACAATGGGACACACTCCCAGCACATGAACCCAAACAAACCTTCCTTAACTCATGTGTGTCAGGGATTTTGACATAGCACCAGTAAAACATACTAGTATGGAAAAGTGAGTTCAAGCCTGGGTTGTTGCTAACATTAATCTGGCTGTGTTGATCTTGGGCCATTAGAACTGGCTAATAGAAGGAACGTGGAGTCCAGAGAAGCCCTAGAAGGCTGGAACCAGAGTCTAATGGGTCACTCTGGTGGCAGTTTGGAAGACCACAAGGCAGACATAAATACCAAGAGAGATCTAGCTCATGAGGTTTGAGCAAGAAGTAATGGCTCAATCAAAAACTGGGCTAGGGGCTATTTGGATTATTTTCTGGCAAATAACATTGTTTTATTTTGCCCATGTCTTGAGAACTTGAGTGAGGCTGAATACAAGAGTAACGTTTGGAGGAGGAAATTTTAGACAGGAGAGCATTCAGCCTATGGTGTGGTCTCTGTTCATTGCTCTTACCCAGGGCCGCAGAGAGACAGAGTAGCAAGTGGGGCAGAGAGATATGAGAAGTGGCCAGATTGGTAAGGATGGCATCAAGAGGGACTCTAAAACTGGACACAGAGCTGGTATGACAGCAGTTCAATTGTGTACGGTGTTAGCCCATTAAACAGAAACCCTACATTCTTCACTGACACAGCAGGCAAGGTCCTCGGAAGATGAGACCTAATTTACTAGTTTTTTACTAATATAAAAGGTACTAATTTATAATTTTGGAAAAAGGAAACTTACTTGAAAGAAGATATCCAGAACTGAACATGGTAAAGGGGTCCTCTGCTCAAAACCAGCTTCCTAGAAGAGTTTCCTTAGTAGCTGCTGAGGCAAACAGAAGCCGCTACAGGTGCAGTAGAGAGGGCCAGACTCTACTGGGAGACAGCAGCAGAACTTGGCAGCATTCACATGGTGTATGTTTTCTAGGCTGCCCAGTGCATGTTAGAGGGTCATGAAGGCTCCAGCTGCAGTCTCTAGAGCGCCCATGCAGTGACATGAAGTGGGGCAGGGTCAGGTTTCCTGTAGTGAGGCTATGGTGGTTTGAACGATAATGGCCCCCATTGTCGTAGCCACACATTGGGGGTGACATCTATCAGGATCCAGCCTTTATGGGGTTTACATGTTCCAGGGCAGGGGCATGTGGATTAGAAAAATTAGGTAGGATGAACAAAGATCCAAAAGAAGTACAGAGACATAGAGTAGAACCGGGAGGGCTATCCTGTAAATACTGAATATGCTCAGGTTTATTTTCCATATGCTTATACACCCCAACCCAAAAGGAGGAGAAGACACAAGGGACAAACAGCACAATTACTTGCTTCAGTACTTGAAATATAAAGCAACTATATCCTTTAGTTAAATATTCTGTTGTAAGCAGGACATGGAATGACCACACCTTAGACCAAGCATCCTGTAGGCAGCCGCTCCCTGGGTCAAACTTCCTGTCATAGTCTTGAAGGAGCAGGGATAGGCTTGGAATCTCTGACCTTTAGTTAACGTGGAGTGAATCCACCTCTATGGACCATCTTAATATCCAAAACACCAAGTAACTACACCCTAGGTCAGGATATCTTGTTTGTAGCCACTCCTTAAGTCAGACTTCCTGTCAATAACCTTGAAAGAGCAAGATAGGCTTAGGCTCTCTGCCCTTCAGTCAAGGTGGAGCGGACCCACTTCTGTGGCCCCCACACCACAGAGGTTGATATGGGTGAATACTTGGTTCTCAGTTGGTGGAAGATGTGGCCTTGATGGAAGAGGTGTGTATCAGTGCGGACTTAGACTTTTCAAAGGATGCTTGCTATGCCCTTGTTCCATCACCAAGCTGGGGACTGAGATGAGCTTCCAGCTGTTCTTGCTGCCATGCCTTGTTTCATCACCAAGGATTCTAAACTCCTGAAACTGTACCATACTTTCTCTTATAAGTTACCTTAGTTGGTTATGGTATTTTGTGACAGCCATAGAAAAGTAGCTGAGTCACCTGTCAGATGGCTAAGATCTAAAACACTAATGACAGCTTATGCTGGAGAGGATGTGGAGTAAGGGGACCACCCCTCCACTGCTGGTGGGAATGCCAACTTGTGCAACCACTTTGGAAATGAGGGTGGAGGTTTCTCAGAAAACTGGGAATCAACCTTAGGATCCAGCAATACCACTCTTGCAAATATACCCAAAAGATGCTCAATCATACTACACAAGCATTTGTTCAGCTATGTTCATAGCAGCATTATTTGGAATATCCAAAACCTAGAACCAACCTAGATGCCCCTCAATTGAAGAATGGATAAAGAAAGTGTGGCACATCTACACATTAGAGTACTACTCAGCGGTAAAAAACAACGACATCTTGATTTTTGCATGCAAATGGATGGAATTAGAAAACACTATCCTGAGTGAGGTAACCCAGTCCCCAAAAAATGAATATGGTATGTACTCACTCATTAGTGGACACTATCCATAAATAAAGGACATTGAGCCTATAGTTAATGATCCTAGAAAAGCTAAGTAATAAGGTGAACCCAAAGAAAAACATATATAGACCCACCTGGAAATTGGAAACAGACAAGATCGCTTGATGAAATTTGGGAGCAATTGGGCAGGAGGTAGAAGGAAGGGAGAAGAGGAGGGTTGAGGAGAACTTGAGGGAATGGGATAGTCGAGATAGAGAAAGGACAGATATGAGAGCAAGGAAAGAGATATTTTGATTGAGGGAGCCATTATGGGGTTAGCAAGAAACCTGGCTCTGGAAAAATGCCCAGGAACCCAAAAGGATGACCCCAGCTAAAATCCTAAGCAATAGAGGAGAGGGTGCCCGAACTGGCCTTGCCCTGTAGTCAGACTGATGATTATCTTAAATATCACTATAGAACTTTTGTCCAACAACAAATGGAAACAGAAGCAGAGAACCACACTGGAGCACTGGACTGAGCTCCTAAGATCCAGTTGAAGAGTGGAAGGAGTGAGAGTATGAGCAAGGAAGTCAGGACCATGAGGGGTTCATCCACTGAGACAGTTTGCTTGAACTAATGGTAGCTCACTAACTCCAACTGGACTGGGAGTGAATGAGCATGGGAAAACCCAAAACCCTCTGAAGGGGGTTGACAGTTGGGGCAGACTAAGGGGCCACTGATAGAGACACTGGGATGTGTCTCTACTGCATGTACTGGCTTTTGGGGATCCTATTCTCTTTGGATGTATACCTTGCTCAACCTAGATGTAGTAGGGAGGTCCTTGGACTTTCCACGGGGCAAGGTGCATTGCCCTTTCTTGGGATGAGAGGGTGTGTGGAGGGAGTGGGAGGAGGGGAGGGAGTAGGAATTTGGAATGGTATTTTTTTTAAGTAATAAAATAAAAAAGAAAAGTAGCTAAGATAGAGGTGCCTAGAGGTTCTTGCTTGAAATTATGCAGGGGAAACCCAAGTTACAATGGAGATCCAAGGAGGTTTAGCTTTGACATTCAATTCACATTACAACTGATATTTATCCCCTTGCTCTCCTGGGTTCTATGTTTTGATTTTTCTATCTCCTAAGTAAATTTTTCCCTTAAGAAGTAAAGAGAATTTATTTGTGCAAGGATAAGATATATGGACACATGGAAATGAATAGCTGTAGGGAAGCAGTCAAGTCTTGAGAGAACATGTGTTGTTGACATAGGCATGTCCATGTATGTGTAAGTGCCTTAGACCCATGGGAAATGGCAAAGCCTAGGATCAGGGAAGTGGCAAAGCTTTTCCTCTGTCCTAAGTACTAAGCTGATAGTGTGTGCAGAACATATCTAGTGTAGCTTCCCCAAGATGTCTATGGCCTGAAGCCTGCTCCCCTATAGAGACTACTCCTATGGAGACTAGCTAAACCTGCCTTTGGGTTCAGCCATATACCATAAACCCCATCTCTTTGATTCAGGTACATGTAATAACCCCACCTCTCTGTTCAACTGTATATAACAAACACAGCCAGCTTTCAGGGTGCTGAGGTTAATCCATCTGAGAACTCAGTCTACCCAATCCCAGATTTTCTGTGTGCCTATGAATCAGGCATTTCTTTATTTTCTTTCCACTCCAATCATGTCAAGTACCTGGGGTCATGCCGGACATGGCAAATAACGATCCTCTTAAGGGAGGGCAGTTAACTCTGCATGTAGCTGCTATTTCTTTTTTTTTAATTTTATTTTTTTTATTAAAGATTTCTGTCTCTTCCCCACCTCCGCCTCCCCTTTCCCTCCCCCTCCCCCAATCAAGTTCCCTTCCCTCGTCAGCCCAAAGAGCAATCAGGGTTCCCTGCCCTGTGGGAAGTCCAAGGACCACCCACCTCCATCCAGGTCTAGTAAGGTGATCATCCAAACTGCCTAGGTTCCCACAAAGCCAATAGGTGCAGTAGGATCAAAAACCTATTGCCATTGTTCTTGAGGTCTCAGTAGTCCTCACTGTCCACTATGTTCAGCGAGACCAGTTTTATCCCAGGTTCTTAGAGAAGCTAAATAAGAAGGAGAAACCAAAGAAAAACATATAGGCATCCTCCTGAATATTAACCTTCATCAGGCGATGAAAGGAGACAGAGACAGAGACAGAGACCCACATTGGAGCACCGGACTCAAATCTCAAGGTCCGAATCAGGAGCAGAAGGAGAGAGAGCACGAGCAAGGAACTCAGGACCGCGAGGGGTGCACCCACACACTGAGACAATGGGGATGGTCTATCGGGAACTCACCAAGGCCAGCTGGCCTGGGTCTGAAAAAGCCTGGGATAAAACTGGTCTCGCTGAACATGTAGCTGCTATTTCATCCCAGTTTCCCTCCCAGATGCTGTGACAAAATGCCTTAACAAAAAAAGCTAGACAGAAAGGGCTTGTTTGAGTTTACAGCTATAGATTAGAGTCTGCCGTTGCAGAGCCGTCAAGGCAACAGGAACTTGAAGACGCTGGTCACATCCCAAGTCAAGAGAGAGTGAATGTGTACATTCTTATGTTTACTTTACTGTTTCTATGTTTATATTTCATGATCCAAGCCCAGGGAATAGTGTTACCCACAATGGACTGGGTTTTCCTTCACAGTTAATGCAGTCAAGACAACAGCCTACAAACATACCCATATGCTAACCTAATCTAGACAATCTCTTGTTAATACTCTTAAAAAGAAAGAAGGAAAAAAAAGAAAGAATGGAAGGAAGGAAGGAAGGAAGGAAGGAAGGAAGGAAGAAAGAAAGAAAGAAAGAAAGAAAGAAAGAAAGAAAGAAAATGAGTGAAAAGACTGGACAGTGGTGGTACACACCTTTAATCCCAGCACTCAGGAGGCAGAGACAGACGAATCTCCATGTTCAAGGCCAGCCTAGTCTATGGAACAAGTTCCAGGACAACCAGGGACTACACAGAGAAACCCTGTCTCGAGAAAACAAACAAACAAAAACAAAAACAGAGACTCTCTTCCAAGGTAAGTCCAGAATAAGTCGAATTGCCATAACCATGACATAATTATTCTTCAATTCATTCATTTGCTTGGCCATTCAAAAAACTGTAATTTCCTATTTGAAAAAAAATTATTTATCTGAGAACTCGCTTTCTATACAGATAAAATTAATACATGGGCCTTGCATTATAAAATATCTATTTCCAGGCATGTGTACAAAAGAATTTACAATAATATGTAATAACAGTATCCTTGGTGTAGGGTGAGAAGGTGGGTGGAGGAGAGGCAGGGATACTCCAGACTTCCTCAGAGAGGTGGCAGTTGAGCCTAAGAAAGTTGAGGGAAACACGGGAAGAACGTTCCTAGAAGAGGGGATCAATAGCACAGAGCAAAGACGGGTAAGGCTTGGCACAGCAGACGGTGAGGCTGGAGACACTGTTCGGGCTTCTGCGCCTGGAGGCAGGTTTGGGGCTCAATTGTGGGAACAACAGAGGGCCAGTGAAGAGATTTCTCAGAGAAGCATCAGAGTATTGAATTTTACTTAGGAAGCTTACAGTGTAAGGTTGTATAGGACCAACTTCCCAGCCTGCTAGGAACACGGGGCATCATCAGGCAGCTGTTACTGCTAACCACACATAGGTTCACATGAATGCTGCTGTGGTACTGTAGATACATTGGTGTGTGTTTGGGAAAGAGCAAATGAATTCCAGCATGGAAGACCTATGATGAGATCTGCGAGGTAGATAGCTCACTCTGCTATCGTGGATGTGTGTGCTTGAACACGGGGAGGCCAGAAAACAACGTTGGATTGGAGGTTGTTGGGGAAATGGTTCAATAGTTGAAGTGCTTGCTGTGCAAGTATGAGAACTGGAATTCAAATTCTCAGGCTGCACATATTTGCCTGATGGGTGTGTTTGCCTGCCTGTTATTCCAGTAAGACTAGCAGTATCAGGGAGCTTTGGGCTTAATTGAGAGAGCCTTCCTCAAATAATAAGGCGGAAGATATATCAAAGATGGATCTGACATTAGCCTTGAGCCTCTACACACACAGAGACCACACACACACACACAAACATGCACATGTGCACACACACACACACACACACACAATACGGACAGAAGGTGAGAGAGCCCTGGGAAGTAATGTCCAGGTTGGGTCACAGAGGCTTTTGAAGATCAGGCTGGGCAGCAGAAACAGTCTTCCCATCCCCCAGCTGGCTATCATTATGAAAGGTGCTTGAAATGGGAAATAACAGCATCAAATCAACCAGTTTGGAGTATGGAGAGAGTTCCAGTTGGGTCTTGAATATTTGTTCAGGTGTAGAGGTCACTGTGGTCACAGGAGAGCACAGAGGACAGTGGTCTCTCCTGCCAGGTCTTACGTTCCCATTTATTCTAGCCCAAGTCTAAGGCAGCAAAAGGGCCTCTTGGTTAATGTCAAACCAGCAGACAATGATGCTGAGCCCAAGGAAGGATTGCAGCGCTCTTAGTGACTTGCCACACGTTTGCCAGTCCAAGACAGTTTTAGCGTTTCTCTTTGTCCTGTGTGTCTCCCTGTGTGGTGGAGGCTGGCTAGGCATCCCAACCTTTACTTCATGAGTCCTCTGCCTCACCCTCTGGAGCAACAGGAGCAAACACAAGCATTACCATCACTGGCTGCCTTAGTCACGTCTTCATGCCGGTTTGAGTATGCTGGGGCTGTAGTTTAGTGTTGCACCGTCCTAAGTCTGCCTGCCATTCTGAGCAAATTTTCCCTTTCTCTTTCTCTCTCTCTCCCACACACTTTTCCTTAACACACAGGGCTTTGTTCTTTCTCTGTTGTGCCCCTAGTCACGTGTCACCACTTGTCTGCCATGTGGCTATCCTCCACCATGACTTATCTCATTTCTTCACTCCATTTCCCTCCAGGAAGCTGCTGCCCAGACTTACAGTTTGCCTGGCCTGGGGTTAAACTTCAATGAAATTGTTCTCAAGCTTCAAACAACAAAATGTATGTCAATTAAAAAAAAATACTACTGCCAGGCATGATGGCTTGCGTGAGTTATAGGAGGCAAAACAAAACAGAAATGAATGCGATTAGGAATACCTTCTACTTATGGGCTATCAACATTAAACCTTGCAAAAGATCCAAGCAACTCTTTTCCAAATTCAGCCATACTCATGTGTGAACATTAAGTGAGTTCAACATGTCACTTGGGCAGCCATCAGCTAATCTAGATGTTTCTGTTTCGTTTTCCTGGAAATGTAGCAAGCAAAGAAAGGCTAGCAACAGAGCAGCCTAAGCGACTGGGATGTGAGTGGGTGTCTATACTGCAGTGGTTTGAAAGAAAATGGCGCTGCCACTATAATGATAATGATCTGAACCTCTGAACTGTAAGTCAGCCAATCAGATGTTTTCCTTTATAAGAGTTGTCATGGCCATGGTGTCTCTTTACAGAAATAGAACCCTCACTAAGACAGCACATAAGCTACCTCAGCTCATGAAGGTAGGCTCTTTAACTATAAACTCCCTCTACTGATGGGGAAGGGGACCTAAACGGCAGAAGTGTGCATTAGCCATAGTGCACACTTCCATGTCAGACCCCCGAGCTGTCCTAGGAGGGATCAGGGGGTACTTGTTCCTTCAGTTTCATTTCTTTGCTTCCTGTGTGCCCCTCAGAGTACCCCTTCTACAGTGTGAGCTTGCAGTGATGTCACTGGATCCCTTGCTTTATCATCTTGGTTGAGTACCCGGTACTTACCGAATAGTGGGTATCCACATGAACGTTCAAGCCAAAGCAAATGGGTTTCCGAAGGGTTAAGGAGACTGGCATTGAGGTTGGCACTCAGCTATATCGCTCACCACCTGGGTTTTCATGAACAGGTTATAACAGCTTTTCTGAGTCTCTGATTGGTCATATGTGAGGCAACAACAGGATTCTACTGATTTTTCAAGGCAGAAAGAACCTATATTGGTTACACCTAATACAGAGAATATGAAATCAGGCAAGTTGGGAGATGAAGTCCTCTCAAACGTTAGAACAGCAGAGTTCTAGCTAATGCCAGAGTGTACAAAGGAGATGAGACACAACACACCACTTCTGTTTCTCTGCTCTTGGTACTTCAAGTTCAGTTTGGGTCAAATACGGTGCTGTCTCCTTTCCTTCCCCTCTCGGAGAGCCTCTTCTAAAGCACAGCCCACATGTCAACATATTAGATAAATAGTATGTCACACTGGTGAGTCAACTAGGGTGTATCCATGGCTCCGGGTTCAGTTGCATCCCCTAGAAAATGCATCCAAGTCCTAAACCTTTATGCCTCTGAGCATTAGGTCATACTGGATAGGGCAGCGTCCAAATCCAGGTGATGCTATTTATATAAAAGAAAGAAGAGACTTTGTTCAAAGACACAGACACATGCAGGGAAGATCACATGACAGTTGAGGTGGAGACAGGAACTGGGATGAAGCAGCTGGAAGTCAGTATGCCAACAGCTGCTAGCAACCACATCTTGTGCTAGAAATGGGTCTGCTGAAACTTTGATGTCAGACGTCAGCACCGGAATGTGACAGGATAAATCCTGTTGTTGTGAGCCCCCAGATGTGCGGTAATTTGTTGTGACAACCCTTGAAACCTCAGAAACCTGCAAATGGCTTTTTTCCCCTCCCGGATGTCAGGGCTTGTTCTTAGCCCTTCCTGGGAAAACTTTCAAATCTAGAACATGCATTTTCAAGCAGTGCTTCAAGAAAGAGATGAGTCTTTATGGGAGCAGAGAAGGGACAAAGGAGTAACAGCAGGGCAGGATAAAGAAAAGAGTCCAGAGCGAAGTGGCAACCAGGTCTGTAACTGTGGGCACCAGCAGGGAGACAGCTGGTAGCTTGGCTGGACCCCACTTCCAGCTGAGTGGAACTAGGTGGGACTGACATTCCCAGCTGCTGCATGAGACAGGTGTCCTAAAATCAGCCCGCCTTGGACAACTGGAAAGGTCACCCAAGGTCAGGCAAAGCCAGGCTGAAAGTACCTTTTTCAGCGTCTTGTGGGCATTGGCTCACGCCTTCCATCCTGCCTCACCAGGCCTCTGCAGTTGCCTTTGCTCGCTGAGGGTCAGATGGAATTTCCAGAAAGGTCCTGTTCCGTCTAAGTTCCCGGTTTCAATCTGTAGCTAGACCTTCACTCAGCCGTCAGGAATCATTCCGTCTCATTCCCTCTGCCCCACCATCCTTGGCTGAAGCCAAGTTCCCACTAGAAGGCGGGGCTCCCCCGAAGGCCCCATTGAGGTGAACGGGAGTATGAACATTTCATTGGCCATTCAGAGGAGTGCAGAGGACCAGGGTTTCTGCAGGCATTGCTCTTTCCTCAACCTTCGATGAGGGGAAGAAAACTAGGAACCATGTGCAGTTTTAACTAAAACTTCGACCTCTGGGCAGACAATCGCTGATTCTAAAGTGTTTTTCAAGAATCAACCTCGAAGTCCCTCTCTGCAGAGGGTGCCAAACAAAGCCTCTGGGGTTTTAGAAGCCGAGACCCTCCACGTGTAGGTGAAGGGACAGGAAGGGGCCAGGAGGAAGGCATGCAGAGGAAGACTCATGAGGACTGCTGTGGTCTACTCTGCGCTGTCTGCTGGGGGAGAAATAGAGAGGAGCACCTGGGAAGAATAAGGCTTTATCTCTCACAAAGATCGCAGGCCGAGAGAGGCAGCGCTCACAGCCAGCGCCTGGCAGCTCGGTCCACCCGCTTTCTTCACTTGCTCCCCTTCCCTTGACTTCTGCTGTCAAACCATTTGTTAGATAGATAGGGTCTCCCTACTTTCTGAAGGTATAATCCCAGTTCAAACTTAATGAGTAATTTTGAGGCTCTTGGTAGGCATTTCCAAATTCCTTTTCTGAAGGAATACATGAATAGTGTAGGAAGGTGACCGCATGGTTCCTCCTTTTCAGTGTTGACTATTGCATTTTCCCAGGGTTTAGGTAACTGGAGTTTCTGGTGGGGGTCATTTTTAAGTGCTACAGTAGTCATTGGGCTGCTCACTATACCCCAAATCATCTCCCCTTGAAGACTTACCAGGTTTGAACTGATTTCTCCTCCAGAACTAGTTCTGGCCGTAAGACTTGCTTTATCAGGGAAATATGAAGAGTCAAGAATCAAGCCATGGCTTTCTACACTTTATACTCTGTCTGAATGATCAAAACAGAGTCAAGATGAAGTTTCTATCATCCATGGACCTTGGGTGACAGTGGTGACCAGAATTCTTCAGCCAAATCACATTTGGAAAAAACCTGTGTGAGAAATAAACCTTAGACGTAACTGAAATTCAAAATCTGTTGTTACAGCAGCATCACTGATACTAGCCTGACTGATGCAGTTCTGGGCATTTGTGTGTGTGACAACCAGGTCAAAGATCACTCAATATCATTTGACTTTTGAAAGACACATAGATTACTATCAACTGTAAGTGATTCTAAAACCTACTTCACAATTTGAGAATAATCTTACAATAAATTTTTATAAGCAAAGTGAAAAAAGGAATTTATTTGATTGTGTGGTGGTTCTCTTTAATTTTCAACTTGACACAACCTAGGATTATATGGTAAGGGAGACTCATGGGAGATTGTTGACAATGAGTTAGCCTGGGGGCATATCTGTGTAACTAGGTTAACCGGTGTGGGAAAACCCAGTCCACTGTGGACAGTACTGTTCCCTAGTAAGGGAGAATTGCATACGAGTTGAGAAATCAAGGGAGCAAGCGAGTGAGTGAGCATAGATGCGTTCAGTTCTCTCTGCTCTTGACTGTGGATGTAATGTGACCTGCTGTTTAACATTCCTGCCTTAACTTCCTGGAGAAGATGGACTGTAGCTGCAATTATAAGCTAAAATAAACCACCTTCTTTCCTAATTTGCCTGAATATTTTATCACAACAGAAATGAAGCCAAAACAACGTACATGGGTAAGACAAGCCATGGGCTTTAAGAAAGTCATACCTGAAATTCAGAAAGAGAGGAGTCAGTCAGAGCTGAGACATTGAACTTACTCTTCATTTCTATTTCTCTCCATTACAACCATTTCTTACCATCCATTTCTTCTTTGCCCTGTGGCCTCCTGCTGCTGCTGTACATGTAAAGCTGCACTCAGTGTGGTTTAGCCAGCATACTCCTGTGCTGTTCTTATGAAGAATGGGGTTGAGAAGTGTCACTGAAGATGTCTTCTGGAAACCAGGTTTGCTTCTGCCAAGGAATGAAGCATTTTGTTTGGATCCCAAGCAAGAAGCACTTTTCTTTTAAAAGAACGAGACTAAATTGTCTTTCTGAAGACCTCAGCAGTGAAGGTGTAGCCAGGAGGGTAGACGGTCGGGTGGAGCCAAAAGGTGCTATGCTGGGCATCATAGAATTTCTGCACAGACAGGAAATTTATTAGGGGATTCAAGGATGTCAGAGGAGCGAATCTCAGCACCAGGCCTAGAATCTGGGGTCAAAACCCAAAGAGAACCCACAGAGCCTCAACAATGCAAGGAGGAAAAGAACAACTCACAGACAGCTAAGCAATTCTCATCTTAAAAATGATGACAGAGATTCCAGCACGGAGAAGGAAGGGGCTCTCAAAGGCGCACCTCTACCTAGAGAGCTATTGGAAGCTGATGGCCACTGTGGGAGAGGGAGTGACGTGGCTGCAGAGGTATGGGCCCTAGAAGGTTGTGCCCTGACACCCATGCAAACCCTGGGACCACTGATGGACTGAGTTAAAAATATAAAAGGACGTGAATTTGGGAGGAGGTTGTGATGGTGTGAGGTTTCTGGGAGGAGCTAGAGAGGGAAGTGTGAGGAGGATATGATCAACACATATTGTATATGTATAAAATTCTCAGACTAAATAAAAATTTTAAAAATTATGATAGGCTGGGTAATGGTGGCGCACGCCTTTAATCCCAGCTCTTGGCAGGCAGAGGCAGGTGGATCTCTGTGAGTTCAAGGCCAGGTTGGCCTATGAGAGCTAGTTTCAGGATAGGTTCCAAAGCTACAGAGAAACTTTTGTCTCAAAAAAACAAAACAAAACAAAATTTATGATAGCTTTCTCTCTTGAATGAAACTCTGTTGTTAGATGTGTGAATATACTCCATATAAGTTCAATCATTCTCAAAAGTTGTTTTTCTGTCTTGAAAATTTCCAAGTATCTTTAGATTTCTCTAGATAATTGGACTGGAAGATTCTTCATGTGAGTGTCACAGTCGAAATTCTAGTCTTACCATGTCTATGTGCACATGTCTCTGCTAATCTAGGCACTAGGAAGTGGTATTGCGGTGCAGACAACGAGCTATGGTTGAAGCCTGAGTGCTTTGTTCTTTGCTGTTGCAGTATTTACAGAGACCCTGATGTGGCTAATAGTGAAAGATAATCAAATGCTAAGGAGATCATTAGAAAATTATAAATAGAAATAAGTTTTTGGTTCAAATTTCAAAATATGAGCACATAATTTTTACATAAAAGAATCATGGGAAGAATTTATGTTCCCAGATTTTTATAAAAGATTTTATTTTAAAGTCATTTTTTTATTGTTTTCATTGAGTTATATATTTTTATCCACTCCCCTTCCTTTCTCCCCCTTCCCCTTCAACCCTCTCCCATCGTTCCTATGTTCCCAATTTTCTCAGGAGATCTTGTCTTTTTCTTCTTCCCATGTAGATTAGATACATGTATTTCTCTCTTAGCGTCCTCTTTGTTGTCTAGATTCTCTGGGGTTGTGAATTGTAGGCTGTTTTTTCTTTGCTTTATGTTAAAAGCCACTTATGAGTGAGTACATATTATGTTTGTCTTTCTGGGTCTGGGTTACGTCATTCAATATGATGTTTTCTAGATACATCCATTTGCCCGTAAATTTCAAGATGTCATTATTTTTTTTTCTGTTGCACAGTACTCCATTGTGTAAATATACCACATTTTCTTTATCCATTCTTTGGTCGAGGGGCACTCAGATTTTTTTTAGATTATGGCTATTACAAATAATGCTGCCATCAACATAGTTGAGCACATGTTCTTGTGGCACAACTGAGCATCCTTTGGATATATACCCAAAAGTGGTATTGCTGAGTCTTGAGGTAGGTTGTTTCCTAGTTTTCTGAGAAATCACCACACTGACATCCAAAGGGGCGGTAATAGTTTTCACTCCCACCAGCAATGCAGGAGTGTTCCCTTTACCCTACAACCTCTCCAGCATAAGTCGTCATCAGTGTTTTTAATCTTGGCTATTCATTCAGGTGTAAGATGGAATCTCAGAGTTATTTGGATGTTGAGCATTTCCTTAAGTGTCTTTCAGCCATTTTAGATTCCTCTGTCGAGTCTGTTTAAGTCTGTACCTCATTTTTAAAATTGAATTATTTGTTTTTTTTTTTTTTGATGATCGATTTCTTGTGTTCTTTGTATATTCTGGAGATCAATTCTCTGTCTGATGTGGGATTGGGGAAGATATTTTCTCATTCTGTAGGCTGTCATTTTGTCTTGTTGACCATGTCCTTTGCTTTACAGAAGCTTCTCAGTTTTAGGAGGTCCCATTTATTAATTGTTTCTCTCGGTGTCTGTGCTACGGGGGTTATATTTAGGAAGTGGTCTCCTGTGCCAATGAGTTCAAATGTACTTCCTACTTTCTCTTCTATGAGGTTCAGTGTGGCTGGCTTTATGTTGAGGTCTTTGGTCCATTTGGACTTGAGTTTTGTGTACGATGATAGATATGGATCTATTTTCATTCTTCTACATGTTGATATACGGTTATACCAGCACATTTATTAAATATGCTTTTTTCCATTTTATATTTTTTGCTTCTTTCTCAAAAATCATGTGTCCGTAGGTGTGTGAATTGATACCTGGGTCTTCAATCTGATTCCATTTGCCCTCCTGTCAGTTTTTATGCCAATACCAGTCTGTTTTCAGTACTGTAGCTCTGTAGTAGAGTTTAAAGTCAGAGATTGTGATGCTTCCAGAAGTCTCTTTGTTGTACAGGATTGTTTTGACTATCCTGAGTTTTCTATATGAAGCTGAGTATTGTTCTTTCAATGTCTGTGAAGAATTTTGCTGGGCATTGAATCTGTAGATTGCTTTTGATAAGATTGCCATTTTTACTATGTTAATTTTACCTACCCAAGAGCATGCAAGAACTTTTCAGTTTCTGGTGTTTTCTTCAAAGATTTAAAGTTCTTGTCATAGTCATACAGGTAAAAAAAAAAGAACATTTGGCAATGTTCCTTCTCTTTTTATCGTGTGGAACAATTTCAGAAGTATTGGTATTAGTTATTTGAAAGTCTTGTGGAATTCTGCACTAAAACTATCTTGTGCTGGCATTTTTTTTCTGTCAGGAGACATTTGATGACTGTTTTTATTTCTTTAACAGTTATAGGTCTGTTTACTTTGCTTATCTGGTCTTGATTTAATTTTGGTAAGTGATATTTATCCAGAAAATTGTTCATTTCCTTTACGTTTTCCAATGCTGTGGAGCGCAGGTTTTTGAAGTATGACTTGATGATTCTCTGAATTTCTTGACTGTCTGTTGTTATATCCTCCTTTCATTTCTGATTTTGTTAATTTGGATATTCTTTCTCTGTCTTTTGTTTAGATTGGGTAAAGGTTTGTCTATTTTGTTGATTTTATTGAAGAGCAAACTCTTTGTCTCATTGATTCCTAGTATTGTTCTCTTTGTTTCTATTTTGTTGATTTCATCTCTTAATTTG
This sequence comes from Neodon shergylaensis, assembly GCA_025134845.1. Taxonomy (NCBI): domain Eukaryota; kingdom Metazoa; phylum Chordata; class Mammalia; order Rodentia; family Cricetidae; genus Neodon; species Neodon shergylaensis. Next base: position 1,222,727 of record JABTXL010006032.1, read on the forward strand.
ATTATTCTCTGTCATCTAGTTTTCCGGGGTGGGTTTGCTTCTTTTTGTTCTAGACTTTTCAGGTGTTTTGTTAACTTACCAGTGGGATTTTCCCAGCTTCTTTATGTAGGCATTTAGTGCTATGAACTTTCCTCTTAACATTGCTTTCATTGTGTCCTATAAACTTGGGAATGTTGTGTGGTTATTTCCATTAAATTTTAGGAAGTCTTTAATTTATTTCTTTATTTTTTCCTTGACCCGGTGATGCTTCAGGTGAGCCTTGCTTATTTTCCATGTGTTTGTGGGCTTTCTGGAATTAGTTTGCTGTTGAATTCTAATTTTAAGCCATGGTGATCTGATAAGATACATGGGGTTATTCCAAATTTTTTGTATCTGTTGAGGTTTGCTTTGTTACATAGTATGTGGTTAATTTTTGAGAACGTTCCACGAGGTACTGAAAAGAAGGTATATTCTCCTATGTTTGAATGGAATATTCTATAGGAGTCTGCTAAAATAATTTGAGTCATAACATCTGTATAAAGTTTTTGTCTGGCAGACAGACCTGTCCAGTGGTGAAAACAGGGGCCTGGAGTCTCCCACTGTTAGTGTTTAATGTGTGGTTTAATGTATGATTTAAGCTTTAGTAATGTTTCTTTTACATATGAGGGCCCCCTTGTATTTGGGGCATAGATATTCAGTATTGAGATTTCCTCTTCATCAAGATTGTTTCCTGTGACTAATATGAAATGTCCTTCTTTGTCTCTTTTGACTGATTTTTGTTTGAAGTCTATTTTGTTAGATATTAGGATTGTTACACCAGCTTGTTTCTTAGGTCCATTTGATTGGAAAATTTTTTCCCAACCCTTTACTCTGAGGTGATGTCTTTAAGTTTGATGTGTATTTCTTGTATGCAGCAGAAGGATGGATTCTGTTTTCTTATTCAATCTGTTAACCTGTGTTTTTTTAATAGGTGATTTGAGTCCATTTGTATTTAAGGGATATTAATGACCCTTCACTGTTATCTCCTGTTAAATTGGGTTTCATTGTTGGTGATATTGTTTTTTATGTTTCCCCCTTCTTTGCTGCTGTGAGTACTGGGATTAAAGGCATGTGCCACCACTGTGCCTTTAAAGGTTGTGCCTTAACAATGATCTTTAAGATTTCTTGAATATTATTACATGACAGTTTATATACGTCACCTTTATTTAACTTTGTCAAGTCAGGTGGGGTAGGTTCTTCCATGATGGTTCTGACTTAACCCCCTGCCCAGTATTCCAGTGTTCATACCCTCCTGTAAGCCCCTCCTATACAGACTCTGCCCTTGTCTTGTGATTTTGCTTGGCTAACCGAGACAACAGAAAACACAATACAAGCAGAGGCTGGATAAGTGCTAGGATATTGCACTGACCCTCTCAGGACCACGTTGCCACCACTTAAAGAACACAAGCTAAGTTGCTAGCTGAGAGGATACAAGATGCTCTGTAGAACGAGAGGACTTTGCTGCCAAGCTTCAGCCGAATGCCATTGAGTGACAGATGCAAATTAAGCAGGTTGAAGAAATCCCCATCCACAGAATGCTAAAATGGTAGCAAATCATCATGGTTTAAAGCAGTGTGTAGGCAGAGCTTTTCATTAGGACCTCCAGTCAGCTCTGTCTGCCAGCCGACTCCAAAATAATCACACAGAGACTTACTAATTAGCAATTCTCAGCTGATTGCTTAGGCTTGTTTTTAGCTAGCTCTAGTAACTTAACACATTTTTATTAATCTATGGGCTGCCCGGAAATTCATTTACCATCCTGCTTGCTTTGAGTCTCGTGGCATCTGCTCATATTCGGCTCATCTTCTCCACTGCGTTCTCTTTGTCTGGTTCTCCTGCCTAACCCTACCCTGCCTAGCTATAGGTCAGTCAGCTTCTTTATTAATTCTATCATGGTGACATGTATTCACACAGTGTAAAGGAATATTTCACCACAGCACAATGGGGGTGGTTTGGAATACAGCAACAGACATCTGAACTATGAGAAATACAATTTAAAATTCAAAGATATGCTAATAGGACTCAGGCGTAGTTGTAATTTTTCTTTGGGCCACCAACCAGCTCTGAAATAAAGACACAGAGACTTATTATTATTTATGAATGTTTGGCCTTAGCTTAGGTTCTTTTAACTTAATTTAGCCTGTTTCTCTTCATTGATATTTTGCCTTTCTTTCATTCTGTATGTTCTACTTTCCTGTTTCCCCCATGTCTATGTCTAGACATTTGGCCCCTAGTGTCTCCATTTTGTCTATTTTTTTCTTTCTTGAACCTAAAGTCATCCTGCTATGTACGTTCCCTGCCTGCCAGTTCCACCCATACCTCCTTCTTGCTATTGGCCATTCAGCTTTTCATTAGATCAATCAGGTGCCTTAGGTAGGCAAGGTAAAACAACAACGCATCTTTACCTAAACAAAGGCAACACATCTTTGCTTAGTTAAACAAATATTCCACATCATAAACAAATGCAGCTCATCTATACATAGTCAAATAAATATTCCACAGCTCTCAGGTATATTAAATGCATTTTCAAGATATTTTACTAAGACTATAGCTCCTATTGTACCCCAAAGCCTCATGCTCTTTTCCCCGTAGACTCCCCTAAATTCCAGGTCTGCATTTCCTTGACCCTCCCATGGGCATCTCAGATCAAATTCTTGAACCCTCTCCCTCCACCTGCTACTCCTCAGGCTGAGTTCCCACCTCAGAACCTGGCATGAGTTTCCTTCTTACTGCATGGGTCACAAATCAGGAGTTAGCGCTGACTTCTCGACTCGCAGATTCTAGCCAATCCCCCAATAAATTCTGCTGGCAGTGACGAGAGTGCATTATAATCTAATCCTTCTGCTCACTCCCTCTCCTTGGTCACCATGGCTCGAGCTAGGGGGAAGAGCTGCTATAGTAGAATCTTGGTCCTACATGTTAAAAAGAGAGAAAAAGGACAAGGAACGGTGGCAGAAAGGACAGAGGGAAGATAAGACCGCTCTTGAAGAGACCCTGCCCCAGCACCTGTCTTCTCTTCAGGAAACGAGGCCGAGGTCTGTCAGGAAGAGAGGCCAGCTAGCTGTCTCTCCTCCTTCACAGAAGCTGTACTCGTCTCAAAAATAGTTCAGTGTGGGTGTCTGTGCGGTACAACCCCTGCAATCAGCTCGGAGAGAAGGAAGATTCCAATGGGGGGGGGCGGGTGACGAAGGTCTTGAGCAGGCACAGTCCCTTTCTCTGCACTTCAAAGTGTTGCCTGGGGATTTTAATGGTTTCTTCCTCAAGCGAGGAGAGCCGGACAGGGGAAGGTTAATAGACTAAAGGAGGTCATGATTTCCAATAGAGAACGTTCTTAACAAAAAAAGAAAGGGAAAGCACCAGGATGTGCAAACCCAATAAATAATTCATTGAACCGCCTATTCACAGACTAATAGAAAAATATTGGAGTAGGCCTGCATGCCAATCAGTCTGAGGCTAGTTAAACAAACACCCTGCGCACATGTCTCCTGTAAAAGCTAGATTCATACACTAATTGTATGTTTTACCCAGGAAAACTATGATGTCTAGTAACTTCACTTTAAAGACTATTAAAATCTCATGGCCTTGAAAAGGTTGCCTTACATCTTGTAGGCCAGGTCCAGGGCTGAATAGACACGTCCCTGCCAGTGATATGCAAGAGTCAGACATTCAAGTGTCACTGTGGCTACATTCACATTCGTGCAGCGGAACACTGAGAGCTAGAATTCACTTGGGCCTCCAGGAATGCTCCAAGCCTCAGTGGGGACAAAGTTGCTGCAGCAGCAGGGCAGAGTGGGCATCTGCCAGCACCCCAAATTCAATTCCAGCAAGAGTCATTTACACTAAGTCCTTCCTTCATTTGTTCTGTTGGATTTGAAATTCAAATGGGATATTGACAGTGATGCGCTCTAGGATGTCCTTTTCTTTTCCTTCCTGGTCCTCACAACAGCCACTGTCTTTGGTAAGATGACAAACGGACCGATCAGAGCTCCAGGAATGAACATGCAGGAGCAAATTACCTCTCTGGCCTCTGACAAACCCAAACGGAGGGACATTCTAAGAAGGATCTGGGCTGTGCTTTGCAAATGCATCAAGCCTTTTCTTTTCTTTTCTTTTCTTTTCTTTTCTTTTCTTTTCTTTTTTTTCTTTTTTGTTTGTTTGTTTTTGGTTTTTGTTTTCTTGAAGCAGGGTTTCTCTGTGTAGTTTTTTTTATAGTCTTTTTTTTTACTTTTCTTTTTTTATTATTTATTTATTTATTAAAGATTTCTGTCTCTTCCCCACCACCGCCTCCCATTTCCCTCCCCCTCCCCCAATCAAGTTCCCTTCCCTCATCAGCCCAAAGAGCAATCAGGGTTCCCTGCTCTGTGGGAAGTCCAAGGACCACCCACCTCCATCCAGGTCTAGTAAGGTGAGCATCCAAACTGCCTAGGCTCCCACAAAGCTAATACATGCAGTAGGATCAAAAACCCATTGCCATTGTTCTTGAGTTCTCAGTAGTCCTCATTGTCCGCTATGTTCAGCAAGACCGGTTTTATCCCAAGCTTTTTCAGACCCAGGCCAGCTGGCCTTGGTGAGTTCCCGATAGAACATCCTCATTGTGCCTTCCTATACACTAAGGATAAGGAAACAGAGGGAAATCAGAGAAGCATCACCTTTCACGATCGCCACAAAGAGCATAAAATATCTTGGGGTAACCCTGACCAAGGAAGTGAAAGATCTATTTGACAAGAACTTTAAGTCTTTGAAGAAAGAAATAGAAGAGGATACCAGAAAATGGAAGGATCTCCCTTGCTCTTGGATTGGGAGGATCAACGTAGTAAAAAGGGCAATTCTACCAAAAGCAATCTATAGATTCAATGCAATCCCCATCAAAATCCCATCAAAATTCTTCACAGATCTGGAGAAGACAATAATCAACTTTATATGGAAAAAACAAAAAACCCAGGATAGCCAAAACAATCTTATACAATAAAGGAACGTCTGGAGGCATTACCATCCCTGACTTCAAACTCTATTACAGAGCTACAGTATTGAAAACAGCTTGGTATTGGCATAAAAACAGAGAAGTCGACCAATGGAATCGAATAGAAGCCTTTTCAAAGGGGCTTCGGATCCAGGGCACAGTCAAACAGTTCAGTGAAGCACAGGCTGTGGCTCCCAGACCAGGTGCTGGACCAGGAGGAAGGCAGGAGAGCAGGTCAGGAAATGAGGACTCCCCAGTGCTGCTGCCGAGCTGACCGCTGTGGCAGGAAGTTAATGTGGGGAGCCTAAGAAGGCTATTAAGAAATTATGTTGTTTTTGTATCATAATCTAAAGAATTACTCTAAAACAATATTGGCAGTAGAAAGGGGGCAAAAGTGAGAGGAAAAGATGAATCTTGCTGTGATGTGGGAGTGTCATCTATCTGTTGCTTTCATTGGTTAATTAATAAAGAAACTGCTTGGCCTTTGATAGGACAGCAGCTTAGATAGGCGGAGTAGACAGAACAGAATTCTGGGAGGAAGAAGGCAGTGAGCCAGACGCCATGCCTCTCCTCTCCAGGCAGTTGCCATGATTCTCCCACCTGACACAGATGCAGGTTAAGATCTTTCCTGTTAAACCACACCTCGTGGGTCTACACAGATTATTAAAAATGGGTTAATCCTGATGTGAGAGTTAGCCAATAAGAGGCTGGAACTAATGGGCCAAGCAGTGTTTAAAAGAATACAGTTTCCGTGTAATTATTTTGGGTAAAGCTAGCCGGTGGCCCAGAGCTGAGCGGTGGGAAGCGGCCCGCAACTCTCTTCTACATTGGGGTCCCGAGGAGGTGTGATCATATGTGGAAAGATGGTTTTCTTACAGCAGCGGGGCTAGCTTCAGAGTTTGTATGTAGAGGGTCTTATCTAGAAGACCGCCGGAGTCCGAAAAGAATATCGAGGCGCTTTGAGAGCCGAGGGCACCCTGCAGAACAGGCACTGGAGACACAGGCATGAGCGCAATCTTCCCGTTTACTGCGAGCGCTGGAAGACTGAAGGGGAACCTGGGTGCCACTTCTATCACACTTTTCATTTCTGGAAGACGGCGTCAAAGTGGGACTTAAGCTTGGAATCTATAGTGGAAATGCCTACTGGTCATGTGACTTGACCCACTTGCCAGAGATTCGCTTCTAAAGCCAGAGTATAAGCCACCGATTCACTCATTCAGTAGATAATTTATTAAAAGTCCCCAAATGCCATGTACTCCTTGAAGGACTAAAGGTCCAACGCTTATTAAAACCAGTCTTCATGCCCTAATGACAGACCTGGGTTCTGCGCCAGCTTCACTGAAACTGGTCCTAATGACCTTGGGCACTGTGCCAGTTCCACTGCAAGTGACCCTAATGACCTTGGGTACATCTCCATACTTCCTTGATTTGCTCTCTCGCCACAAAGAGAAGATACAATTATTCAAAAAAGGTTCTGACTATTAAATAAGAAGCAACATCTAAGCTCTTAGCATAAATGCCTGACATTTAAACAGTCAGTAAATAGTACTCGTATTTTTTTCTCTTCAGCTTGAGAACTATCTCAGCTATACTTGCTTATGGGGCTATCCAGGGACACCCAACGTTCTGTACGATATTTCTAAATGCATGGAGAATTCGCGTTTAGAAAGGCTGCCTTTTCCAGCAGAATACTTTCCCATTTGCCACTCCATCTCTTTGCTAGTTTCTAAAGTCAATAAACAATAAAAAGAAGGGCAAGAAAGGCTTAGAAAATTGGGGCCGAGAGAGGAATTCAAATGGGAATTGTCACATGCAGGATATCTGGTAAGTTTTATCTAGATTCAGATGAGCCTGTTTGTGGAAGCTGGGCATAATGTGAATGCTGCTTTAGCCAACCCTTGATTCCTTCCACAATTGGAAAAGTAATAGATAACTGCACACACAACAAGCTAAGCAGAACCTCTCGAGCTGCTGGTGCAAGCTCCCAGCACTTCCTCCTTTGGCAGTGCTCTGACCTTTGTCCTCCTTACACTTTGCTCCTTGGCTGGCTCCCCAGGAGCAAGGGCAGAGGGAAAGCTACTTTCCTCCCCTCCCTCCTCCAATAACACCCAGCGAAAGGGCTTTAAACAAGAACTTCTTCATAAAGGGTACGTTAAATAAATTAACGTTGAAGAATGAAACCTATGACGCAATGCTAGGTAAAGCCCAGTCGCAGCGAGGAACAACCTAGGTTCACGCAGAACTTGATCTTGTCGTGTACGAGTCATTAAAGATTGTATGGGAAGAAAAGGTCACCATTTCAATCAGGGAACTGTAAATCAAAACTGTTGTGAGTTTCCATTCTGTTTGACTCAGAATCATTTTACCAAAAAGGCAAGAATAACAAAATCCGAGAAGCATATAAATAAGTAAAATATTATGGAAAAAGAGTGTGAAAGTTTCTCAGTCATAATTAGTATATGAAGCTGGGCAGGGGTGGCACACATCTTTAATCTCAGCACCCAGGAGGCAGAGGAAGGCAGATTTCAATGAGTTGGAGGCCAGTCTGGTCTACAGAGTAAGTTCCAGGACAGCCAGGACTGTTATTACACAGAAAAACTCTGTCTCAAAAAACAAAAACAAAATTTAAAAAAAATTGGTATATGATTTAGCAATTCCAGTCAGTATATCAAAGAGACAGTATGGCCACAGCACTCTTCGCGATAGCTGAATACGGAGTCAAAGAATTCCCTGTCAGATGATACAGAAATATGGGATGTGTATAACAGTGGAATATCATCCCGCCAAACGAAGAAGGAAATACCGTCATCTGCGGCAATGGACTGGAGACAGCGTCAAGTGAAAAGCCACGCCCAGAAAGTCTAACTCTGCATATCATTGCTCGTTTGTAGGAAGAGAGCTTGTCTCCCAGCGGGAAAGACAGCAGTAACAGTCACAGAGCTGTGGGATGGGAGGGAGAGGACAGGGGGTCAGACAAGAGTCGCCGAGCTACAGACAAAGGGTTGCGGTGCGATGCCTTAGATGCCCGTCCTACAGCAGGGTGACTCTGATCGACCATACAATACTCTTTATGTAGTTTGTGTTTTAATTCTGTATTTACATAGGGTGTGGAAGGGGAGGATGTTGCCAACCTGCCCAGACGCTCATGTATAAGGGATATGGGACAATTTTCAGGAATCAATTCTCTCCTCTCACCAGGGGCTTCCAGGCACTGAGGCCAGCCCACCAGGCTTGGCAGCAAGAGACTCAGCAAGACCACTGAGCCACTTCATCTGCCCTCGCAACTTTTATATATTTCATACAGAACTAGAAAAGGGGGTTCAAAAGACCCAATACAGAAACACATGTCCCAGGAGACACACCTAGTCACCCTGACTGAATCATCACCTGCTATACACCTGTACCACGTGATCTATTGCATCTACTCCACAAACACGTACAAATTACCATGCCAACTACAAGTCGGAAACTTCAGTCTTCCTGCAGCTGGTTAAGACTTAAGTACATAAATAGGTTTCATATACTTCCTGTATGAAAATCTGCAAACAGAAGTAGAGAAATTTGAGGCACAGCTCTCATAATCTCTCCTAGAAAAAAATGGCACTAAATAAATCCAGTTGTGTATCTAATTTGCCTGGATGTCTAGTAGCAGAATTAGTGGGGCATTTGGTGTGTATGTTTTTATAATCCTTGATAAGCATGGACAGTTGCATGGTTTCTAAGTGTCCAGATGATTAAATGGGACAGCTGGTGTTAAGTCATGCTACGGGGATTTCCATAGTCCAGCACTGTGTGGCTGAGGTTGGGTCGGGAACGTTCTTCAGTTCTGGTCAACTGTCTTCAGCAGGATCCCATAATGTAAACAAGCGTACTGAGCTCCCATGCCTGTGACTGCCCAGACAGAGCTTACAGAGAGCACAGGGGAACCCTTGCACTGTAGACAGGCGCCTACACAGGCTGCAGAGTAATGAAAGACAGCTTGGCAAGGATGTACCAGTGCATGACGTTCAGAAGCAGATACATGGGGAAGGGGTGCTAGGGAGGCAGGTATAGAAGTCAGGTGAAAAAGAGGTAGCATGGACATCCTCAGATCATGTTATTCGAAAGATATTCAAAATGTGGCTATGAGCTGCCTTGCTGAGCATGCGCGTGCGCGCGCGCACGCACGCACGCGCACACACACACACACACACACACCAGTACATGTCACATACACAAAAGAAAGAAGTGAGAAGTGGGGGAGGGGGAAGAAGGGGGTAAAAGATAAATGAAAATTGAAGTATACAAATTCTCTACACCAATTATCACCAGAAAGGCAAGATTCTCTGGAAAGGCCACAGGAGAGGAAGGTGAGCTCTCAGTCCTCTGGCAGTGCCCATTCTGTGGGCTGGTGAGTCAGTGCTCACTGACCATCGGGCAGCAACAAGGGCAGAGAACTCATGTGGCCTCCAGCCAAAGCCAAGTGCAGAGGGAAGGGAGGGTGTAGAGGGTGGATACACGCTCTCACTGTAGGTGCTCAGAACACTGCAGTCAGAGTCAGTCAAAAACATCCTCTGCAGAAAATTTCCCTTAATCTCTCTCCTCGGTCTTCCAGCCAAGCCTACCACAAACCTTTTAGTTAACTGGACACAGTCTACATCAGGCTGATCTTAATGGAAGCTCAAGGAAGTTGTTGCAGGTTCTCCATATGACTGACATTAGTCAGTCCACAGAAGGAAGATGGGTTGGGGTATGAGGTGTGGAGGTGAAAGGGAAGGGAAACTTCCTTCGACAGTCAGGGCACCACCATGAGAACTCAATTTTCAAAAGCCTGTATCCTTATACTCCTCTACCTAAACCTGTCTCCAGAGCAGATTGTCTCCAGAGCAGATGGTCTCCAGAGCAGATTGTCTCCCAAGTTCTGTCTCGCTATTGGGTAATAGGCAAATAGGGACATTCTATTTCCTTGAGTTGTGTAGAGTCAACACAGTCAATAAACAATCTATCCTTCACAAAGATGTCCTGCTGCCAAACGCATGAAGCCGGAAGTGATCCAACCACATCTTTCCACAATGCATGGACAGTGGGAATTGAAGTTGGTGTGTGTGTGTGAGAGAGAGAGAGGAGAGAGAGAGAGAGAGAGAGAGGCCACACCCTTGTTAAACATTCTACAAGGCCCAATGGCTAACCTTTGTGACCATGAGTGTTAGAATGTTGAAGAGCACAGGTGAATTATCTGGAGCTATTTTCAGTCACTTTGAAAGTCACTTATTGTCTCCCCCTATGCCTGACCTAACATCCTTTTATATCAAAGTCTTTAAAATGTATTCTTAAGAAGCCACTAACTTCACCCAACCCAAAGACTGAGAATGACACCAGATAGCATCTGAGGCCTAAGGCTGAGATGTCCTTACTTTACTACAACCTGCTGTCTCCCTTAAGGTTCCTATTGCTGTGATCAAACCGCCAGGACCAAAAGCAACTTGGGGAGGAAAGGGTTTATTCTCTCATAGTTCTACATCACAGCCCATCATCAAAGGAAGTCAGAGCAGGGACTCAGAATAGGAGCCTGGAGGGAGGAGCTGATGCAGAGGCCATGAGGAGTGTGGCTAGCTGGGTTGCTCCTCAGAGCTTACTCAGCCCACTTTCCTACATAACTCTTGACCACCTTGCCAAGGGTGGCACTACCTTCAGTGAGCTGGACCCTTCCCCAGACCTGTCCACAGGCCAAGTCAAAGGGCATTGTCTCGTCCCAGACAACTCCAGCTCGTGTTGAGTTGGCAGAAAACACCAGGCAGCACACCTGCATACGTGATGCTCGCACAGAGTTTATGAATAAATGCCTGGAGAGGCTGGTGAGACCTCAGCCACTAAGAACACACACTGCGCTTCCAGAGGACCACAGTTAGGACCCATGCGTCAGTAGCTGCATCTCCATGGTGATTGGATGCTTCTGGCCTCCAAGGCGTCAGGCACATACCCTCTTCCGCCACCATACACACATAATTAAAATCAAATAATTCATAAATGTGTTGATTTGTGACTTCCTTTGTTCTGTCACTATAAAAAATTCATAAAACTGTTTCCACATTGAAACACAGTATTAGGGCATTTTGAATCCATGTTCCCTGGCCACAGTTACTCATATTTGCCTCCAGGATAAACTGCTTTGAGGCAAGCTGTATTTAGGGTTGACAATAACTATATGTAGTTTAGGAACATACTCAGACCCAGACTTTCCCTTCCCCTGTAACACTGGACTGGGCCTGCTGAGCAAGTTTTTGTCACCACGTGGCACAGAAAAGGAAACAGGGGCCTTGTGAGGGCATGGTTCTGAAAATCAAATGGATCCAGACTGAATCCTACTCTCCCTGCTCTCCATGTTGCTGCCTCTGAAATGGAAAGAAAGGCTGCTTGTTCATTCCCAGCTGCCCAGAACCAAAATAATCACAAAGAAATCTTATTAATTATATCACTGCTTGCACCATTAGTTCTAACTTCTTATCGGATAGCTCTTACATCTTATATTAACCCATTTCTATTATTTTATACTTTACCACAAGGCTCGTGGCTTACTGGCAAGGTTCTGGCATGTCTGTCTCCAGCAGGGCTATATAGCATCTCACTACTCTGCCTTCTTTCTCCCAGCATTCAGTTTAGTCCCACCACCACCTTACTCTACTCTACCTTATCACAGGCCAAGCCAGCTTCTTTATTCATTAACCAATAAAAGCAACCCATATACAAAAGGATTTCCCATATCATTTCCCCTTTTCTTTTTAAGTAAAAAGAAAGACTTTAACTTTAACATAGTAAATTACATATAAAAAACAGGTATCAAGCAAGAATTATAGTTACAATATTTATATCTACTTTATCTTTTATCATAACTAAGGAAAACTATAATTATAAATATTCTTCAATTCCATCAAAGACCCCAGAATGATAAAATATTTGTTTTATTGATTTTATTGAGCTATAAATTGTTCTTTGCTTCCTTTCTTTCCCCTAGTCTCCCCTTGAACCCTCTCCCATGGTCCTCACGCTCCCAATTTACTCAGGAGATGGACTTTTTCTACTTCTCATGTGGATTAGATCCATGAAGTCCTCATTGTTGTCTAGGTTCTTTGGGATTGTAAACTGCAGGCTGGTTTTCTTTGCCTTTGTGTCTAAAAGCCACTTATGAGTGAGTACCTATGACATTTGTCTCTCTGAGTCTGGGTTACCTCACTCAATGCTTTCTGGATCTGTCCTTTGCCTGCAAATTCCATTATTTTTTTTTCTGCTGTGTAAATTTACCACATTTTTAAAATCTATTCTTCAGTTGAGGGGCATTTAGGTTGCTTCCAGGTTCTGGCTATGGCAAACAAAGCTGCTATGAACATAGTTGAACACATGTCCTTGTTGTACAATTGAGCATCCTTTGGGTATATACCCAAAAGTGGTATTGCTGGATCTGGAGGTATGTTGTTTCCTAAGTTTCTGAGAAAGTGCCATACTCATTTCCAAAGTGGCTCTACCAGTTTGTACTCCTACCAGCAATGGAAGAGTGTTCCCTTTGCCCCACATCCTCTCCAGCATAAGCTGTCATCAGTGTTTTTGTTCTTGGCCATTCTTACAGGTATAAGATCGAATCTCAGAGATGTTTTGATTTGCATTTCTCTGATGGATAAGGATGTTGAGCATTTCCTTAAGTGTCTTTCATCTATTTTAGATTCCTCTGTTGAGAGTTCTCTGTTTAGGTCTGTACTCATTTTTTTTTTTTGGATTATGTGTTCTTTTGATGATCAATTTCTTGAGTTCTTTGTATGTTTTGGAGATCAGCCCTCTGTCCAATGTGGGGTTAGTGAAGATCTTTTCCAATTCTATAAGCTCCTTTTCTGTCTTGTTGACCATGTTCTTTGCTTTACAGAAGCTTTTCACTTTCAGGAGGTCCCATTTATTAATTTTTTCTCTCAATGTCTATGATACTGGGGTTATATTTAGGAAGTGGTCTCTTGTGCCAATGAGTTCAAGTGTACTTCCCATTTTCTCTTCTATGAGGTTCAGTGTGGTTGGCTTTGTGTTGAGGTCTTTGTTCCATTTAGATTTGAATTTTCTGTATGGGGATAGATATGGATCTATTTTCATTCTTCTACATGTTAATATCCAGTTATGCCTACAACATTTGTTGAATTTTGTTGAATATGCTTTCTTTTTCTATTTTCTATTTTTTGTTTCTTTCTCAAAAATCAGGTGTTTGTAGGTGCGTGTATTAATATCTGGGTCTTTGATTCAGTTCCTTTGGTCCTCCTGTCTGTTTTTATCCCAATACCAGGGTTTTTCAGTACTGTAGTTCTGTAGTAGAGTTTGAAGTTAGGGATTGTGATGCCTCCAGAAGTTCTTTATTGTACAGGGTGGTTTGGGCTATCCTGACTTTTTTGTTCTTCCATATGCAGTTGAGTACTGTTTTTGAGAGGTCTGTGAAGAATTTTTCTGGGATTTGATGGGGATTGCATTGAAACTGTAGATTGCTTTTTGGAAAGATTGCCATTTTTACTATGTTAATTAGACCTACCAAAGAGAATGGTAGATCTTTCGATTTTCTGGTATCTTCTTCAATTTCTTTCTTCAAAGATTTAAAGTTCTTGTCATACATGTATTTCACTTGTTTAGTTAGAGTTACTCCAAGGTATTTTGTGCTATTTGTGGCTATTGTGAAAGGTGATGGTTCTCCAATATCTTTCTCAGCCCATTTATTGTTGGTGTACAGGAGGACTACTGATTTTTTACGTTAAACTTGTATCATGCTATATTACTGAATGTGTTTATGAGTTGCTGAATTTCCTTTGTAGAATTTTTGGGGTTGCTTATGTAAACTATCATATCATGTGGAAATGGTAAGATTTTGACTTCCTCTTTCCTGATTCATATGCCCTCAATCTCCTTTTGCTGTCTTATTTCTCTAGCTAGGACCTCAAGGACTATAATGAATAGATAAGGAGAGAGTGGACAACCTTGTCTTGTTCCTGATTTCAGTGGAATCGCTGTGAGTTTCTCTCCATTTAGTTTGATGTTGGCTGTTGGCTTGCTATATATTGCTGTTGTTATGTTTAGGCATGTTCCTTGTAGCCCTGCTCTCTCCAAGACCTTTATCATGGAGGGATGTTGTATTTTGTCAAAAGCTTTTATGGCATCTAATGAGATAATCATGGTTTTTTTTTTTTAGTTTGTTTATATGGTGGATTACATTGACAGATTTTCGTATGTTGAACCATCCCTGCATCTCTGGAATGAAGCCCACTTGATCATGGAGGATGATGGTTCTGATGTGTTCTTGGATTCAATTTGCTAGTATTTTATTTAGTATTTTTGCATCAATGTTCATGAATGAGATTGGTCTGTACTTCTCTTTCTTAGTAATATCTTTCTGTGATATGGGTATCAGGGTAATTGTAGCCTCATAAAAAGAGTTTGGCAATGTTCCTTCTGTTTCTATTGTGTGGAACAATTTGAGGACCATTGGTATTAGTTCTTCTTTGAAAATCTTGTGGAAGTCTGAGCTGAAATCATCTGGTCCTGGGCTTGTTTTGGTTGGAAGACTTTTGATGACTGTTTCTATTTCTTAGGCAGTTATAGGTCTTTTTAATTTGCTTATCTGGTCTTAATTTAATTTTGGTAAGTGATATTTATCTAGAAAGTTGTCCATTTCCTTTAAGTTTTCCAATTTTGTGGAGTACAGGTTTTTGAAATATGACATGATTGTTCTATGTATTTCCTCTGCATCTGTTGTTATGTCCCCTTTTCCATTTCTGATTTTGTTAATTTGGATATTCTCTCTCTGCCTTTTGGTTAGTTTGAATAAAGGTTTGTCTATTTTGTTGATTTTCTCGAACAACCAACTCTTTGTCTCATTGATTCTTTGTGTTGTTTTCTTTGTTTCTATTTTGTTGATTTTACCTCTCATTTTTATTATTTCCTGCAGTCTAGTCCTCCTGGGTGAGTTTACTTCATTTTGTTCTAGATGCTCAAATGTTCTGTTAATTTATTAGAGTTGTATTTTCCCAGCTCCTTCATGTAGGCATTTAGTGCTATGAACTTTTCTCTTAACACTGCTTTCATTGTGTCCCATGAAGGGCCACTAGATTTACTGGTGTTGCTTTTTGTGGTATTCATGTGTTCTTACCTTGTCTACCCATCTTTTACTCTGAATGGTGTAGCTGGGGCTGTCTGTGACCCTGGTTATCAATCTTACATGTGCCAGTGGATCCAAGGCTCAGATGTTTTCTCCTCGTGGTGTAGTCATCCTGTTGGTCACTCTGTGTTCCTGAAGGTCTGCTTGACTCTCTTGGGATTTGCTCTGCAATACCAGGGGTCATTCATGCCTGTTTCTACAGAAATTGCTTGCTTGGGGCTCTTTCTGCTGAGGTTGCTGCCTTGGGCCTGCTCTAGCAAAGGTCATTGGCTCAGGCCTGCTCCAGAGGATGTAGCTGACTCAAGACTGCTATCTCAGAGGTCGCTAATTCATGTCCGTTCAGGCAGAGGTCTCTGGTTCGGGCCTGTTCACTCAGCAGTGTCTTCCTTGTATCTATTCCTGGTCCTGGTAAGTTTTCTGACTGGGGCAAGCTCCCTAAGGGCGGGGGGTTGCTCTCTTGTACCTGCTTCTATTAAGTTCTCTGCCTCATGCCTGTTCTGGTGGAGGTTGCTGGCTCAGGCCTATTTCAGTAGATGCCCCTGGCCTGGGCCTGCTGCTGCAGAGGTCCCGGACTTGGGCCTGGTCCCGCAATTGCCTCTGCATCAGACCTACTCCCAGAAGTCCCAGACTTATGGCCACAGGTCTCTGACTCCAGCTGTCACGTCTTTGTACCTTCTCTTGTGGAGTTCACTACCTCAGGCCTGCTCCAGTGGAGGTTGCTGGCTCCAACCTATTTCTGTAGCTGTCCTCGGCCTGGGCCCAATCCCACAGTGGTCCCTGGCTTGGGCCCAGTCCTGTTGCCGGAGGTCCTTCCGCTCCTCCAGCCTATAGCTGCTGAGATGCCAGCCCATTGGGGCGTGGTCTCTCTCCCTTTAAAAAAGCGGCTACTTCCCTCTGTTCTCTCTCTCTTCACTTCCTACTCCGCTGGTGACTAGACTCCCTTCCTGGTTGCGCAGAGGGCTGTTGTCTGGGACGGTGATCTGTAAGTTTTTTCCCCTTTAAATAAATACCACCCTATTAATCATAATTCCAAACTGGTGTGGCATTGTTCGTGACTTACGCCTTCACAGTCCACAGAGGTCCTGCCTCAGGCCTACTCTTTTAGAGGTCCCAGACTCATGCCCAGATCCTCAGAGGTTCTGGCTCAGGCCTATTCCCTCAGAGGTTCCATATTTTTGCCCAGACCTGCAAAGGTTTCTTGTTCTGGCCTATACCCTTGGAGGTCCCAGACTTGTGCTCAGACCTGCAGAGATCTCTGTTCTCCTGCTTACTCCCTCAGAGGTCCCAGACTCACACCTAGACCCACAAAGGTCCTGGCTCAGGCCTACTCCCTTGGAGCCCAGACTCGCACCCAGACCAGCAGAGGTCTCTGGTTCTGGCCTATTCCCTCAGCCATTGCTCCCTTGTACCTGCTCCTGTAGAGTTTGCTGCCTCAGGTCTGCTCTGTGCCATGTCTTGGTAGCAGCTATTTTATCAAAGCAGGCAGACATGGAGAATCCATGATGCAAAACAAGCTTTCTCCTGAAAACCTTCCTCCACAGGCCTCATTCTGTTTCTCTAGAGGGGTGCACAGAAGGCTCCTGGTTCAGTATTCCTCAAGCACTTGGGCAAGCAGAGCACTGGGAAGTGGGAAGAGAGCTGACCTTCTCCAGCAAAGGGAGACCCTAGAGGCCATCAAAGTCTGAGTCTTATCACCCAGATTCTTGAGCACAGATGCAGACACGTCCTTCCGTCCTCAGCTCACCACAGTGCAGCTCAACACTGGTACATCATTCACACTGTCCTTCTTCTCATCCTGCCCTTTGGAGCTCCTAGGCTCTAAGGTTCTGTGGCCTAGGATGGCTGTCCCAACTGTCTTGGGCAACTTGGGAGTGTCTCTTGCACTCCTTCCTGAGAGAAAGTCCTGGTTCTGTTCTGGCCACTCAAATTATGTTTATTTCTTTTTAATACCTGGGAAATTTTTGGAAACTCAAAGAGAAAATGTCCTGCAAACTGCCTGGTCTAGAGGTAGAAGAAGCCAGATGAAGCCCCAGCTGCCTTTAGGTAACACACATGCAATCTTTATCTCTTCACCTCAAACAGAGTGCCAGGCCCTATCATAGTATATGAATTTTCACCTTAAAATACCTTTGGCTAAAATGCAAAGAAGCCACTTCCCTCCACCACCTTATGATGGAGCTGTCCCAGCAGCCACTCTGTCCAATCACAAGGGGCTCCTCTGAACCCACAAGCCTCTCCTTCTTTAAGTTGTTTCTATCCAGTGTTCCAGTCACATGATGAAAGAAGTGACATCATGAACACAGTAATATGTTATAGTGGTGAGACTAGGGAAAGAGCTTTAAGAAAGTCAGATGGAAATACACACATGGCTTCCTAAATGAAGAGCAGGGCACCATACTTAGAACCACAGTCTTCCTTGATTTGGGATAAAAGATTAAAAGGTGTTATATTGATGGGGAAAAGGTAATCTTTTACTTTAAAACAGTAATATTTATCACTTCATACAAACATTTAAAACATTAAGCTCACAGTGGGAAGATAACAGAGAGGCTTCTTCAGGGCACACAGCTGGCTTTATTCGCTTAGCTGTTTTTCCACTTTGATGATTTTGATTAATGTGCATCTCCATGAAGGCTGAGGCAGGAAATCCTTGGGAGCAGACAGCTTATTTATTTTAGACACCTCTCGGAAACAGATTAGGAAAAGCTGGAAAGCCGTAAGAAGCAAAGTTCCCAGCAGGAAGCTGACATGGGCTGGCATTTCTGCAGAGCTATGAACACTAAAATCTCCTCTGAGGGGAAGAGCTCCTGTGGGAAAGAGTTCTTTATTGCTGACTTGACTGAGTTCAGAATCCCTGAGGAGATGTACCTCTGGCTGCTTCCGGAGATGTAATTGAGGGGATAGTGGGGGCCACCCATCCTGTGGGCTAGTGTTCCAGAGTGAGCATGAAGGAAAATGGGAGGAAGCGAGTGTCACACTAGAACTCTGTCACTCTGCCACCGACTGTGGTGGCAGTTTGACCCTATGCCTTGAGTTCCTGCTCTAATACTGTCCACCATGATGGGCTGAAACCCTTGTAAAACCAAGAGCCCAAACAAGCTTTTGTTCCTTGAAGCTGCTTCCATCAGGCCTTCACACAGCCATGAGAAAGTTACCCAGCACAAGCTCCCTTGGGGAGTACCATTCAATCATTTCTTCTCTTTACCCCGCAGTTCTAGGCCCAAGAATGCAGCCGAACAGCCTTTTACGGCTACAGAAAAAGCCCCAACGCTTCCAAATCTTCACAACACAAAGGAATATGTGCTTCTGGGAGTGTAGAAACATGGCCACACTGGAAAACAGGTTGATAGTTTCTTAATAAATTTACAGTTCTTATTCGACCCAACAGTAGAGAGACTGGAAATTCGTCATTACGTGCACACTTCTTACACTGTAGCACCATTATTCATAACAGGAAAAAAGACGAAAACCCCCATATCTCCATTTATGAATGTGTAAACAAAATTCAATAACCTGCCTAGCAGACTGTTATTTGGTCATTAGGAGAATGAGTCAAAGGCTGGAGAGATGACTCAGAAAGTAAGCGAGGATGACCCGGACCATGCGAAGCCAGATACAGGAGCGTCGTCTGTAATCCCAGCATTGTTACAGTGAGTGAGAGGAGGAGGCAGAAGAACATCCTGGAAGCTCAGGTGCCAGCGAGCTTGGAGCACACGGCACAGAAGCAATGAGAGACTCTGCCTTAAAGACAAGGAAGGAGAGGACCGGGTCCTGAAACTTGTTCTCTGATCTCCATACATGGTGCTGTGTGGCACCACACACACACATACATACATGCATACACACACACACACACTAACTAACTTAAATTCAATGAAATAAAAAATTTCCAAAAAGAATGTACCCAGACACGTGACAAGGACTTTGAAAGCATTACACTATGTGAAAGAAGCCACTCACAAAAGCTCACATATTTAATTACAGAAAATGTTCAAAATAGGTTAATCTATAGTTTTGTGTATAAAAGTTCTGTGACGTGGAGAAGTCAATTAGTGGTTGTGAAGGCTAACAGTAGGAGCGGGTTTTAGGGCAAAGCGTGGCTGCATCCAACATTTTGAATTGTAGAGTTTTAATAAGTATTTTAAGTTGATTTAAATTTTCTCAGCTGTGGCGATTAGATTGAGCGATGGAAATAAGGCTGCAGACCCAGAGTGTGTACTTAGGGAAAGGGAGTTATTGCTACTGCTGTGCCTGTGATTGCCACTGTAGAGAAGGAACACAGGGTGATGAGAAGGACACGGGGTGCAAAGCCTCTCGCAGCGGAGAGTGGGCACAGATTCTGGCTGCAGGCGCCATGCCTTTGTCTGTAATTTGATTATTACAAGGCACAAAGGTCTGCTTTAATTATGTTCCAACTGTCAATATAGAAAAATGCGGGTTTGAAAAAGTGCAATGAAAACGAAAATGCACAAGGAGAACAGAATAGAACACGAGGATCTTTCTCAGATGCTGCAGAGGGACCTCGGCTGCAGGACCTCAGTTTTGGGATTAGGAATGGCATCAGTAGTGAAGTTTCAGGGGACTTTCTTCCAGCAAACTTCTATAGATAGTCTCATTTAATCCACATGGTAGCACCACAAGGCTAAGAGCTAGTGTTGTTCTGGTTTAAAAGCAGGGGAGTGGTGGATCTCTAGATGGTTTAGTGGGTAATATGCTTGCTATGCATGCAAGAATGAGGACCTGAGTTCAGATACCCAGAGCCCATAGAAAGCTAGATACAGTGGCGCACACCTATAATCCCAGCATTCCACGGTGAGAAGTGGAAATAGGCTAATTCCCAGCAACTCATGGGCCCAAACGTGGCAGAAGGCCAAGACTGACACCTTCCCAGCCTTGTTTGTTTGTGTGCCCTGTGCTTACGGCATTAACAGATTACACCATGAGCCATACTGAGCAACTGCCCACCTCTACTGCATCCATGGAGGTGGAGGTGGAGGCACACAGTGTGCGTGGTGAGGGTTGGAAAGCCGGAAGAAACTGAAGAATGGCTCCTGGAGAACGGGACAAATAGTAAACTAGAGATAATGGGCACCGAGCATCAGTGCCAGCACAGCCTGGCAGTTTTCAGCTCATGACAAGGGAAAAGAAAAGGTTACCTGGGTTCTGGAAGCCTGAGAGATTGACAGTCTGGAACAGTGGTTTTCAACCTTCCTAGTGTTGTGACTCTCCTGTTGTGACCGCCCCAACCATAACATTATTTCCTTGCTTCTTTTGAACTGTAATTGTGCTACTCCTTTGAATCATAGTGTAAATACCTGCTATGTGGCCCCTGTGAAAGGGTCTTTCAACTCCCAGAGGGGTTCTATTCACAGGCTGAGAGCCACTGGTCTAGAAGGACAAAGTATCCATTAAATAGTCTAAGTCTTAGGAGAACAGGAAGGTAGCGAGTTCTGTGAAGTGGGAGAAAGATGGAAGAGGAATGTGAGTCTCAGAAATGACTCGCCAAAGACACTACTGAGTGGTGTTTGGTGTAGATTTTTCCGTGGGAAAGAAAACAGGTTAGTGATTGATTTTCTCAGTCTGAGAACCAGGATGGAAGGAGCTACGATGACTGGGACATAAAAGTGATATTGAGTTTGAAGTTTCAAGCACGCATGAGAATCCTGTAGGGTTTTTTTTTCTATATGATTAGAAAGAGAAAATTAGCTGTTCTCTTCAACCCAGAGTTGTATTAGTGCTGCTACTAAGTGTGTGGTGTGGGCCATCCACAGGAGAATGGCCAGCATTCCAGGGGCCATATCCCAGAAGGAAGCTGATTCTCCCTTCCTCAGCGGGAGTCAACTGCAGCTGACTTCTCAGTTTGCAGTGTGGCTGCATGACCACATCCATCATCCGTGCTGGGATTTTGACTGGTTCGATCTTGTGCAAGTCTTGGGCACAAAACCATAGTAGCTGTGGACTTAAGTGTGCAACAGGAAACTGGAAGGCAGATGTGGTGGGGTGATTATGGCAGGAGTCATACAAAATTCTCACAGAATGAAATAAAAATATGTATTTTAAGAAAAAGAAGCGAAAGGCCTGCTAGTTGCCCCTGGGCCTGGGCTGGCTTAAGACATAAGCCCGCCTGACATTGCTCACCTGCAGCTTGATGAGCAAACACATGGTGGAGAAATGGGAGAGAACGAGAAATGGAGTGGGCCATGTGATGTGGAGAGAGCAGGAACTGAAGACGTGTAGGTGGTGAGGAAGAGGCTGATATGAGCGTCCTTTGCTGCAGCTTGGAGCCAAGGTGATATCCTGGCCTGGGCTGATGTGGGATTCCCCTCTGAATGCTGTGAGCGTATTTTATTACCATTGGTTAATAAAGAAGTTGCTTTGGCCTATGGCAGGGCACAATAGAGCTAGGCAGGAAAACTAAGCTGAATACAGAGAGAAAGAAGGCAGAGTCAGGCAGACACCATGTAGCTGCCAAAAGAGAAGGGTGCCCGAACCTTACCAGTAGGCCACAGCTTCATGGTGATACACAGAGCAGTAGAAATGGGTTATTTATTTATTTATTTATTTATTTATTTATTTATTTTGAGACAGGGTTTCTTTGTAGCTTTGGGGCCTATCCTGGAACTAGTTCTTGTAGAACAGGCTGGCCTTGAACTCACAGAGATCCTCCTGCCTCTGCCTCCCAAGTGCTGAGATTAAAGCCACCACTACCCAGCTAATTTAAGATGTAAGAACTAGCTAGTAATATACCTAAGCCATCAGCCAAACAGTGTTTGGTATAGTTTCTGTGTGATTATTTGGGTCAGAGCAGCCAGGAAACAGAAAAGTAGTCTCTGTTTACACTGGGCTGCTGCTGAGGGCCATGTCTTAGTTTGAAGCTCCACTTCAGCCCGGGTCTGTGTTGAAGTCCATGGCACCTGTTAACCACTAAAGGCCATGTGGATGCCCACAGTCTGAAACACCGCTTGGGGCCATGTAAGTACTTGAGGGCCATGCTACTTCCAGGGCCTTGCTGATCTGAGTGGCCTGTGCTGCCACCTGACACCATGGTGATGTCCGGGCCCAAGTTGCTGCTGAGGACTGTGTCTGTCTGGTCATTGTCCTGCTACATCTGGGATATGTGCTGATGTCCACGTCTTGTGTTACCACTGACGGCCATGAGAAACATTCATATTGGAATCCAAGCTGAGCTGGCCCTGCCCTGCCCTCCGCTGGCCCTGGGATAACTGGTCCTGTCCCTTGTTGGCTGCTGCAGCAAGAGAGTTGGTCCCACCCCTCATCTTGGGAACCAAAAGACTCTTGTTTTGAACCAAATTATTGAGAAAGATTTGAATTATGAAGGCTCTGAACTAATCAATGAATTAGCCCATTGACATATTCATAAGGTCATTATTGGGAGGAGGCTGAAACTGCTAAGTGGGGCCTAATTAGGGGAATTCAGCCACCAGAGGCATGTCCATAGGTAGAACACAGCTCTCTTGCCTTCCTCTCTCTTGCTGCTTCCTGGCTGCTATGAAGTGAGCAGCCTCCACCACCTCGTGCTTCCACCACTATGCTGCTCTGGCTGCCTCTGGTCCCAAGCAACGGATCCAGCTGACCTTGGACTTAAAATGAAGAAAATATGTTCTTCCTGCCTTTAGCTGTTGTCTTAGGAGCTTTGAACACAGCAACGGTCAATACCTACTACAGTGCTGATGTCCTACAAAGAACTCTCACGCTGGATGAGGCTGGGGAGTAATTTTTTAAATATGCATGCAAACAGCACAGAGGCTTTTTTTGCCAAATATTTTCACCAAGGGATGGAGGCTGCAGGAAAAGGGATGGATGGCCAACTACATTTTTAATTATGGAAGGAATTATTTCCACGCACAAGTCAGCTTGATAATAACTTGGGGCTTCTCCTTTGACTGTGATCTCCAGACTATAAAATCCTCAGCATGCCCAGAGGCTATTTCCCGTGACACCCTCCCCCACTCTCCCAACCTCCTACCCCCCAACCAGATAGGCCATTTCATATGGTTTTGGCAACTTACCCACTGAGTGATGGACAGGAAAAGTCAGTCTCAAAATCACAGATATGAATTTCTAATTCATATCTAATTAAAGTTATAATAATATTTTAGCATACTATAAACCTTAAATCCAAATTTTCTCAAAAATTCCAAATTATCATTTTCTATTTTTTTTAACAATTTTAAAGAATGGTACATTACTTGAAACAAAAATTTGAGGAGATATTTATAAATGCTTAAAATCTAATTATGCATTTAACAATGTATTAATAAATGAACATTCAAAAACATTTTGTGATATCATCAATTATACAGAAGTTTCAAATCTAAACTATCAACTAAAAAATATTTGAAAGCTAACATTCTTTTACCAGTTTGGGAAACATGTTGCCAAAGTTGTAGGTTGATTGCTGTCAAGATGATTTTGTGTGTGTGTGTGTGTTTGTTATGCAGTGTGTGTATGTGTGCACAAGTATGTATAAGTACATGTGTATATAGTGTGTGTGGAGACCAGAGGTCAACACTGGGTATGTTTTATGTATCTTATGGTTATTTTTGGTTTGGCTGGTTTTAATTGGGGTCTCTTAGAGAATATGGAGCTTACAGATTGGCTGGGCTGGAGGACCCATCCCCCCCATCCCCTGCAAACCCCACCACTGAGGTGGCAGATGCTTTCCCCCGCACCTTGCTTTTAGAAGGGTTCATTTTCAACACATATATCATGCTGGCCTCAAACTCACAGAAATCAGCCCAGCAAAACTCTCTCGGGGAGGGTAACAATATTGGGGATCTTACCACGGGCCCTCATGTGGTGCGGCACTCATTACCCATCGCAGCCTAGCCTTGCCATAGAGATGTTTGCCAAAGTTGTCATACAGAGACTGGCATTAGCATCCCTGGCTGAACAATGGCCACCAGCTCACACAGCTACTTCCTTTGTATTCTCTGGTTTTTCATTATGTGTGGTTGAGTGTGTCTGTGTGGATATGTGGACACCCCCACACCGTGGAGCTTCCCTTAGAAGGCAGAAGAGGGTGGAGATGGATTTATTGGCAATTGTGAGCTGCCTGGTTGGGGAACCAGACTTGTATCCTGTGCAAGAGCAGAAATGCTATTCACCCCTGAGCGTCTCTCTAGGGGCTGTGCCTTATTTATCCCTCACAAAGATGTTGATATTACCAGCCGAGTCTGCAAGTGTGGAGACTGAATGACAGAGAAAAATTAGTGGGTTTCAGATTTTTTTGTAGTTTAGAAAATTTCTATTAAGAAGTCAGATATACAAAACCAATAAGGACCAAGGTATGAACCTTTTCAGTTCATACAACTGGGATAGTCTCTTCTAGGAAGTGCCCTGTCGCAGCTAGAAGGCCACCATTGTCATCTGAGGGGAAAGAGAAAACATGGGTGCAGATGAAAACAAGCCTGATTCTGAAGCTGGATTGAAGGTTAAACTGAATATTTCTTTAGTTGTACTATTTCACCTAATGTTTAGTTTTCAAATCTGTAAGGCGAGAATGATCATTTTGTAGGATTCTCTGAACTATAAATTCCTAATGTAAACCTTTGTCTCTCTAAAAAGCTAGGTGATTTTCTAAACTATTGAAAAATGCTTGCGGAATCCGGGCTTGAGGCTTTTCCCATGGTATCATGTGACTACAGATTATCTTCCCTGTCATGTCCATGAGTCTTGGCAACACACAGTGTTCTCTTCTAGAGAAACAAGGGAACATGCGGATCCTATTGAAGGCGGCCTCGTTGAGCACTGCAGAGTGAGAAAGTACGGTGTGCTTCTAACTCAGGTCCCAGACCTTCAGACAGGCCCCAAGCACTCTGGACTAAAAGGATACATGTGCAGGTGTGCATTTTTCTCTAGTGAGGGTCACAGTGTCCAAATGATCAAAAGCATCCAGCGAGCAGAGCTTGGAATTCATGAATTACATACCTGCTTTGATCATCACGGAGTTTGACTTTCTTTTGATAAAAAGAGCCCAAGGGGCTGGTGAGGTGGGTTGCTCCTCAAGCCTAGAGACCTGGTCCTCAGAACTCACATAGAAGAGGAAGGCAAAACAGCTCCACAAAGCTGCTCTCTGACTTCAACACACCCACTGTGCCAGGGGCATCCCTCACACGTACATTTTGTGTACACACACGATAATTCTAAATAAAGAATTTGAGCCGTGCAAGAATATCTCGAGTCAAGGCTTGCCGGCATTCTGTTCTCCTCTCCCCATCCCTGCCTTGTCTTTCCTTCTCTCTTCTTTCTTCCTTCCCCTCTCACACTCTCATCTCTCTTTACCTTTCTCCACTCTCCTTGCCTTCCCTCCCTCCATCCTATGTGTGTATGTATGTATGTATGTCTGTATGTCTGTCTGTCTGTATCTATCTATCTATCTATCTATCTATCTATCTATCTATCTATCTATCTATCTATC